>CANUEP010082633.1:0-115013 GCA_947857235.1 Jatropha podagrica | reverse complement strand
TAATTAAAATTGGAGTCATTTAGGGTTTTCCTAGTTTACCCTTAAATAATTAAACAAGGTGGCGACTCTCTTACATCACGTGCATTTCTATCCATTTGTCATACGCATTTCCACATTGCGAGTACGTATGGGGGTAGGGGTCCACATACCCCTCCTCCCCCTAGCTCTTTTGCTATCACTAAACTCAGATGCAATACCTCTATAGAAATCATTCAAAATCCTAACCCCAGATATAAAAGATGGCCTCATATTACTACTCCCAACCACATTACAAGTCACATTATCTCCCTGACTCTCTTGAACACCTACATGCATAGTTTGTCCATTCCCAAGTTCACTAGCCACCCTAGAGGGTCCAACTCCATTTGCACTGACCTCATTTCCACCAACAGCACTTTCACTCACAATCTCACACTCAAGTTCAGGACATTTAGATTTTAAAGCAACATCTCGGGCATTGATGCATAGTGGAACAACACCACTCTCCTTATACATCTCAAATATAATAATAACATCCCCATTATTCTCAATCGTGATATTTTCTCTAGCAACAATTTCAAAAAAATCAACTTCTAGGTTAAACAGCACATACACATTGTTAACTAAAGTCAAATATGAATACTTACCTAGATCGACATCACTAATAGCTCCTTCATCTTCTCCACACGTACAGCTGGTATCAAAATACACTGGTAAATATTACAATTATTTCAATATTAGTTGTACTACTCAAGCAAAATAAATATTAAAATTGAATGATTATTACTATCTTTACTAAACCATAATAAATAGGGCCAGAAAGAGAGATTAATTAATAAAATATGAGGTATGTGATTGAGATAGGCCTAGATTTAATTAATTAAAATTATACCCTCTCTAAAGAATGATTAGAAATCATGAGTAAAAAAAGTCAACAAAGTAAAATTATACAAATATTACAATACATAGTAGCTTTCAAAATTTATAAGTATATAAATTATATAATCTTTCAAGATTGATATTAACACTGTAGCTTCCAAAATTTTGCAAAAAACTTGAAGAGGAAATTTTTGTGCAAAATAGTAGGAGTAACTTGTTAACAAAATTTTGCACAAAATATTATGAGAAACTTATTAACAAAATTTTTAACAAAATTTTGCACAAAATAGTTGTGGAAATCGCAAATCCCACTTCCTATTACATGGTTCTACCATTTATATAGAAATTTTCAAGAGGAAACTTATTTCTCAAGCACACTTTGACAAAAACGCACAAAACAACATACCTTTTTATTGAAATCCTCCAACTGCAACTTAACACTTAACAATATAAATTTCAAACTTGGAAAACGTCCATCTTTACTCCTGTTTCATCAATGAACTCTCTCGTTCTCTCTATTTGTAAGATACAAAAGTCCTCTGCTTTCAAAGGACCATCCAACTTCCTTTGCAAGTGAGTTTTCCCACCAATGATAAAGCCCTCCTTTTAAATGAGGGTAATATTGTACTTTCAATTTCATTTGACAACAAAAAGGATAGAAGGACCATACTGTTAATGGAATGGAAATTTAGGACCCGTAATTGCTTATTTGAAAGTGAGGTCCTTATGTGTTAACTAGGCCAAAACTTAGGGACCCAATATTTTTTTTCCTTTTGATTATTGTTATTTAGAAGGATAAAATAATTAGAATTGCCTTAATTTGTTAATGATGAACTATTCATTATAAGATATGATGTTTAATGGAAATCAATTTTGTTATGAAAATCAAATTGGAAGAATGTTAAATGAGCTTAAGCTTTAGCTTTGGTGATGAGAAGCTAGCACACTTAAGCTAGCACCTTGATTTAGCATTTAATGGATTAATGTTAAATCACCTAATTGATTAAGGTTTAATTACGTAAGATCCTCAATTAGGTAGTTCTCGATATTCTAGCTTGTTTAGTAATTTTGATTATCTAAGTAATCTAAAATTTTGGAATAACGAGAAACACTATAATCGGGGAGTGTTAATATTAATTAAATGGAAATTAAAGTAGCTAGGAATCAATTTAAAAGAAAAAAAGGAATTGAAAATGAGTTAAAGAAGAATGATTTCTCGATAAAGAATGACTTTGCCAAAAATCTTTAAAAAATCAGTTATTTTGGTATGATATTGCTTAAATGGGGCTAAGGTTATTAAATACACTGGTTTTGGACCTAATTGGGACTAAACTAAAGTAATAAAAATAACATTTAGGTGCAATTATATGAAAAGAGAAACAAAGGAAGGATTAAGGTGCAAAAGGGCAACTAAAGGACATGAGAGAAATTAACATGAAAGGTTTGGTTGCTACCTATTTATGATGAGTCATAAGGCACCTCTTGGTCATATTTTGCTATCCATGGTTGAAGCTTCATAAAAAGAGTGAGAGAAAACTCTTAAGGACAAACTAAAAGTGCATGAAAACTTAGGAATTTTCAAGTGATTCTTAAGGAAAGGTTAGTTATTTTCTCTTCCTCTTTCTTGTTCATCATTTCATTTTTTATTTCCATGAACTATGATATGAGTTTCTTGCGTATTATTTCTGACTTGGTGAAGATGATATGATTATAAGTGCTTTTAAGGTAATTTAAGATGATATGAATTTGATGTCAAGTTTGTATAATTGACCAAATTAGTTAATTTTAACCATTTCATTGATATTCTATGGAATTCTTGTAAATAAAAAATTATTATGTTAATTATGTGTTAAAAGTGTTACTATGCATAAATTAATGGAAGAGGTACGTTAACGATGCTTAAGGACGTAAGGTATTCTTAAACTTATTACTTTGGAGCTGCCTTGAAATTCATCCATAGAGATTGACTTAGTTAAATAGGTAAACAAAATAAAAAATTCATGAAATTTTACAGAGATGAATATTAAGATATTAGGAAGATTGTGGTAAAAGGTCTAATTCAATGGATGAAGAGAAATAGAGTTATGGCTGATTCTATGCAGGTTACTCAATATAGGATTTAACTAAAAATCGAGTACTGTCATTAGGCTATTTGACTGTACAAATGAACTCCAAAATTCATGAAATGTTATATAAAAGTAGCTTGAGATGTGAGGAAGCTATTGTTAAAATTTCAAGACAATTGGTTTTAAGAAACTAAAGATATAGCCAAAGGAAGGCAAGCTACTCATATGATGGGAAATTTGTATTTCATTAAATTGTAATGAATTGAGCATGCTTTGATATGCTATTAAGTTCCATTATTTTAGTTGTTATTTTTATGTTTCTAGGATGTGATTAAGTATCGGGAATGAAGTAATTCATTCCTAAATTAAATTCATATAGTACTTGGACAAGCATAGTGAAATTAAAGGAAAAACATGAATACTACATTCTAATACTTAATATTGCATCCCTATGATAGTATATGTATGTTTCTTGTGGATTACGGAGTTAATATGAACATTTCTTTCATGCTACAGCTTATGAGAAGAGAGGATTGAAAGAGAAGTCAATAGGTAAAGGAGAGGAGCTAAGGGAGTCTTTTAGATCAGGTTAGCGAACTATTTCTATAACTTGTGTTGTTTAAGTGATAAGTAAAATAGTTTTAGAGAAATATTTTCTGCAAGGTTATAAAGGTATCGGTAATAAGCTAAGCTTTTATTTTCTGAGTTCTATAAGAGAAAAGGTTAATTAGTTTATCAAATGTTTATATCAAATGGAATTGAATTCGAATATGATTATTGTAATTGTGAATTGATTGAAAAGAAACCAAATGTTAATGTTAGAGTTAAATGTTTTTTATCTCAAATAAAAAAAATTACTTTTAAATGTTTTATAATAGTTGGAAATGAATTTCAAGTACTCATTTGAATAGAAAATAGAGGATGTTAACTACCAACTCTTGTAGTATGAGGGGTGGTCTTGTAAGAATGAAAATAGAAGTGTTTGAGCTAAATGATATATTGCTCATTATAGTTTATAATTGATTTATAATGGAGATATTTTGAAAAGTCTCACAACTAAATGTATGACATGTTTATTACCCAATATCACTTCATTTATTGAAGTTGATATTAAGATATGGTTATTGCCCCGCCGGTATCACTTCGTTTGTTGAAGTTAATATTATGATTGATATGAATATGACAATGAAAGATATTGCAAATGAATTGCAAAAGATATTGCTCCTTCCTAGATGAGGTTGAGATTGTCCCTCTTCTATTGATATCCATATCACATATTAAGGTTGAGATAACTTTATCTTGATGAGCTCATAAGGCATTGATGGCCCTTTGGATTGAGTCTACATAAGTTGTGGAGACAAAACTACTGATTAATGATTTATTGATATGTTATAATATCTCGTTTGAATTGATTTGTTTATAGTGAGCAAATGAATCCGATTTAACTAATAGGCCTATTTATCATCTCTATCTAATTGATTTATTTTTTAGTAAGCAAATGATAAACATTAACTTAAAAGAGGTAATATTGAGATTGTTTTTCACACTTAAACATCTTAAATACCTAATGGTGAAGTATTATTTACATTATATAATTTATATAGTGCACTACTAAGCTTTATGCTTAGCGATAGTTTTTTTCTATACTATCGCAAGAAAAAGGAAAGAAGAAGAAGAAGGGGAGAGAGAGAGAGAGAGAGAGAGAGAGAGTGCTGCAGAGTGCTGAGCTCTTTCTGCAACTTTGAAAGGGGAACTACTAATGTAGCTATTGTCTTATGAATAATTTTATTGGATTTTGTATGATATATAAAACAGAGATGGCTTACTAATATATATATTGAGTAAACTAATGCAAATGAAAGCTATATAAGTTTATAGTAATAATGTACATTATAAAGCACTTGAAAAGTTTTAATTACTTTTAAAACTAACTTGTCTTAATGTTGATTCTAAAGGAATAATCTAGTACGTGATCTTCCTTTTAATGGGCTTATGGATAATGGTTTCATTAATGTATTTGAATATATAATTGTGTAATGTATACTGAAATTTTAGTTAAAATGTTCTCATCAATGGAACGTTTATATCTTTTGTATAAAGACAATTTGTTAAGTTCACATTTTATCATGTACGGCTTTTATGATATCTAAAATATTTTAAATAGTTTTGAAACTATTACAACTTATGCATCTTGTAAATGGGAAGTCAAGTCTCTTGTGGTATGTTTTTTTAAGTTCTTATATAGACTAAGTACTTCATAAACATATTACAGGCGACATGTCATGCTTTATAGTGGGATAAAATGTGACAATATTCATTGGGTTTAAGAGTCTTACTAAAACTAAAGATGAAAGGAGGTTTGAAAGCTTCAATCTAGCCTTACTTGCTGAACAAGGCTAGAGAATTTTAACTTCTCCTACTTCATTGTTGGCAAAGCTTCTCAAAGGGAAATATTTTCCATTTTTAGACTTTCTTGGTGAGTTGTAATTTTTCATGGGTTTGAAGAATTTTAATTCATGAGAGGGAAATTCTTAAAAAAGGGGTGAGATGGAAAGTATGTAATGGAGAATCAATCTCTTGTCAATCTTATGCTTGGCTTTCTACTAAATATCCTTTCAAGTTGCATCTTAGGGATAATGGAGATCAATCATCTATTGGGTTGGCCAATTAATTGATAATTTTATGGGTACTTGGAATGTGCAATTAGTAAGGATCCTCATTATTAAAGAAGATGTTAAAGCTAAATGGAGGTCAAGTTAGTCTGGAATTATGCAAATAATGGTTGTTACTCTGTAAGGTCTGGTTATCGAATTGCTTGTGCCCTGCATTCTTCAAATCAAAATACAAACATTGGCAAATGCATAAATCTTCAAATCAAAATATAAACATTGGCAAATGCAGAAATTTACCCATGCAATTTACCACAAAAACTTATGCCCCCAAAGTTACAAATTTTGATAATATTGTATCCTTCTCCTTGTTAGCAATAATAATTTTTTAGTGTTTTTAGCATTTATATGTAAAATATTCACTTAGTGTGTGGTTAGTATGATCTTTAAAACAATAATTTTCACATTTTCCAATTATCAAATAAGTATTTTATTGATTTAATTTTATAAGTTTGAATATTCAATAAAATAATTTTTGCCAATTGAAGTATTTAATGGATATAATTTTATAAGTTGAATTGTTTAATAGATTTTTTTACATAAAGTAGAAGGGCAAATTTATGCATTAAGTCTATAAACAATTCTATATTGATCAATGCAGCAATTTGGAGATAAATATGGAAATTGCCGGGTTTTATGTGGAGGCTTCTCTTAGAATCTTTGTCTATGGACAAAAATTTGAAAAAGAAGATGCAATTTGTTTCTGACCTTTTGTCGGAGAAATAGAAACCGCAGTGCACTTGTTTTTTCATTTCCCGCTAGCTAAGACTGTTTGTTTCAACTCACCTCTAAATAACTAACAGGTCTCATATGCTTTTATTAGGAGTGGAGAATCACTTGTATCGTGGTTTATATTCTTTGGCAAATATAGAAGGGAAGAAACAATTTAGTTTTCTAACAAATTCAATGCAATGATTGTCACACCTTAAATTAACTACTAAACACTTCAAATCAAGTTAAATTCTTTTATTCTATATTGAACCTAAACTCTTCTTTGAAACCCTAACCAACTTCTTCGTTAAATCAAGTAAATAACTCTAGGATAGATGAAAACTAACTACTCATCTTCAATGATTTCTAGTGATTTCAAGTATTAATTTCAAAAGATATCAACTTTTCTTCGGCTTCTTCTTCTCATCTTCTTAACATTTGGCCTCCTATTTCTCCTTTCTTTCCTTTACTTATATATCTTAAGCTATTTAAAGATTAAAAGGTCATGTGCAACTCAAATGACAACATTTTCCCCCTTTACTTATTCATGTGTTAACCTCACATTTGTTATTTATAAGTTGTCCTTTGACTCTAATTAAGTCCAAAGAACCCATTAGCACCTAATTAACCTTAATTAGGTCTTAGTTAGGTGTCTTACATGATTTTACATCAAGTCATTAAGTGTTAAATCAAGGTGCTAGTTTAATGAGCTTCAATGATTCCATCATTTTAGCTATCTAAACAGATGAAAACTACTTGAATAGTTCGAACCACCCGAAGCTAACTTTGTGTGGCTGATCTTATTAGGAGAGCTTTGCATCACGAAGAAGAAGAATATGAAAAAGACCACAAAACTATAGCCTTCTGTAAGCTTGCAAAGTAACCAGATGGCAGCTAGCTTGCCTTTATATTTGGAACCTCCTCCACCACATGTGATTAAAGTCATAGTACGGTATGTGAAACAGATTCATCAAATTGGCAATCCATCAGCTTTGGAGGCATTGGCTTTTAGAGAAGCAGCTCTCAAAGCCTTACCTTTTGGCTTGTCAAAGTTATACTTGAAGGTGATGCTTTGAATATTATGAATGCTGCCAATCGCTTAACAGTTCCGACCCTTGCACATGAAAGCATCAGCCATGACATTTCTTGCTTAGCTGAAATGTTAAGTGACATTCGAGGCCAAAGTGCACTGCAGTATTATTTTTAGCTAGGAGTAAAAAGATCAGTAACCCCTAAACAAAAGTACCATCGACTTCATAGGCTTAAAAGGCGAAGGGAGACAGCAATCTTTCATCTTTCTGGACTACTAAAACCTCACCCAAGCTCTATATCATGATGCACTTGCAAATGGGCAACGGCAATTCACAACCATAAATGTTAAGCTTCCAAAACTTAATATGAACTCACTTGTGTGGATAGTCTGTTCTTGTCCATAGACTTCTCTCACAAATTACATAATTAGAAGACAAAAATAGCATACCCAACCACAAATACAGAAGGAAACAAAAGCTTTTAATTATTATTGAATGTAAATACACAACCAAGAACTGTCAAAAAGGACAACCAATACAATTGTAGAAATTCTCTCCCTCCTCTGACATGGGCGAGGGACATCTTCCATGAAGAAACAAACCATATTTAACAAATCTTATTGCACTTGAAGGCAAATATCAAGTTCAAGTATCATCGACTTGTGAGTGGAACACAAAGCTCGGGAATGTGGTAGTAATGTCTCTGCTCAAGGGGGAAAATGGGTTAATACTGTCGTTTTTTTCATGATAAACAAAATGCGTGTTTTTGTAATCTCCATCAGAATTTCATGCTTAGCAGAAAAAACGTGCCAGATTTAAATTAATACATAAATAGAGAAAAATGAATCAAATATTTGTACTCACTTAAGGTATTGAAGGGTCATATTTTTCAGAAGCGATGGATGTCGTATAACAAGGCTTCTCCACTCTTCCTTATCAATCTTGCCGTCATGTTTTGTGTCAGCCTCTTCAAACGTCTGAAACAATGCTTTAAAAAGGTTTCAAGGGAGAAACAGAATCCAAAAACCATTCCTAAAAGTGTTGGAATCAACAAGGTTTTACAGTATCCCAAGTACCTTGTCAATTATGCTTTCAATGACATCATCTGAAAGGTTCATACCAGATTCAGCAAGAGTAGCAACTACCATTTGTTTAACCTTTAAATCAACAAACAGAAAGTTAAAAAGCCGAAAGTTCAATATAAAATGTCAGAATAACAAAAAAAAAATATATATTGAACCAGTAGGACTGACCTCCTGTCTTTCAATGAAACCTTGTTGTTTAAGATCATACAGTTGAAAAGAAACTGCAACATTGCATTGCATTGTTAAATAGAAAAGGCACCATAAAATAAAGCTTGATTATTTGATCCTACAATCAAGCTAAAATGTAGGATGTCTATAAGCATGACTTATGCTTAAAATGACAGTAGTTATGGTCAACTCAACCAAGAATGAAATGACTTAGAGAAGTTATCAAACTCTCAAATAACATACACTCGATCTTATCATCAATGGGGGCATTTGGATGGAAAACAGAGAGGGCACGAGCAAACTCTTCAAAACCTAGGATCCCATTGTGTTTTGTATCAAACAGGTCAAAGACCTGCAACATGCAACATGATTAATAAATAGATTAAAGTACTATCTAAGTAGAACAGGTAACTGTTTGGATATAATTGGAATCTTTGTTTATAAAAAAAATAAGTTAAATTACCCGATCAGCAAACAAGCTCTCTTTTTTATTCGTCTTGAACAATGCCAATTGAAACTCCTCCTGTAACATGAGATTGAGGAAAAAATAAATGTCAAAGTTTTGCTTAAACAATAACAAAGCATTTAAACAAGAAAAATACATCAAATAATCTGGGGTTTTTACATTAGACTTTATATGAATCTCTAACTTAAACATGATAAACTTATGGATCCTAGAAATAGTAAACAAACCTTGTTGATTAGGCCATCGTCAATCACAGCACTGCTGATCTTCTTAAAAAGCTCATATAGTGCCTCTATTTCACTCACACTGACTGCATACATTGTTAGAAAAGCTACAATCTTCAGCAAAAATACAACCATAGACCTAATAGCAATGACAATAATAACATAAATTTCTTAATTAACCTTACGACAACAATAACATTCATTTCTTAACTAAACTTCCACCAATTAAACCACCAACCCAATCTCTCTCTCTCTCTCTCTCTCTCTCTCTCTCTCTCTCTCTCTCTCTCTCTCTCTGTGTTTGTGTGTGTGTGTGTGTGTGTGTGTGTGAGTGTCTGTGTGGCACAAGCACAACAATTCTCATCTCCAATCTATACGCAAACATAACATTCCACCAATTAAACCACGGGACCCAAGTCACATTACAAGCAAGATCCCATATTCTTATCACCACCACCATCTAGCTCCTTTCTCTGTCTCTTTCTTTCTTTCCCTTTGGGCCACCTCTCTCCAAGCAAGATAAAAGGGAAATAGAAAAATTCTAAATAGGATAGAAAATGCAAGGATATAGTATATTGGATTAGGCTTACTCAATTTTGCGTTAAAAATATTAGTGCAAGTTACCACATATTCTTTCTGGTAGCCTTCTAACCAAATTTAGTTTAACAAGGCCTAACTAAAACAAAAGTTAAAGTTCGATGACTTCATTGTAACAAATTTATCTTTTATGACCATACTGGCCATATTTACCTGGAACATGAATTTTTCTCAACCTGACATAGCATATGCTGTATGCAGCTTAACTTTCTAGCCATTCTGCTTTCAAATAACCTAAATAACTTCAATATTCAGTCCTACAAGCTACCCTACATCAATGCTTGTCTTGATGAGGTTCAAGTACTTCTATTCTTGGGCTAGTGTATACTCATTAGATCTGCCAAGATATTGGGGTTGTAACTTTCTCTTTTCCCCTAATTTTCAGTAGTAAAAAATTGCAACTCTGTTTAGAAACTGGTATGAAATTGCAAAAACTATCAAAGATTTAGATATATTTTCTCATTAAGCCTTCGATCCAAATATTCCCTCCCCCACCCCCTTTCTTTTGCATGACTTCTATATCGGAAAACACAAAGGCAAAGTTGGCAAGAACAAGATTGTAGGGAACAAATGAAACAATTTAAAAATTATATATAGAAAGAGCAAGAACCTAATGGAAGCCACAGGTTAAACAAATATAAGAATTAACAATATCATAAAATATAGGTTAGTGGCATACACACAGTCTCCCTTGCAAGACGTTCAGGATCTTCAAGGCCTCTTGACTGTTTGTATAAATCAAGATCGCAACACCGCAATAGGGAAGCAATAAATACCTCTATGCACTGCAACATGATATTCTACACAAATCAAAACAGTCCATACCTGTGCAACACAGAAAGTTTTAGATAGTTTTGAGATATTCTCTTCAGGCTTCAACGATAAGATAAAATCCATATCTATGCATTGAGTGGAGCAAACCTGTTAACCATTTCCCACTTTTTCTCCAAGCACAAGAAGTTCCAAGACTTGTAAAATAGAAGCACCCAATAGTATCTGTTTGTGCATAAAAAATTAAATGAGTGCCCTTATCTCATTCAAAAGGGCATTTTTATTTTTGACTAGTCATTTGGCATGCACATAATACCTGATTCTATGTTACTAGTCCATAAACATATTATTGTAAGAGTTTAAAATTTTAATTTTGTGATATAATTTTTATATTAAGTAGAAGATAAAACTCTCCCACTTTGGTGTGCCATTACGAGTAAAATTATTAAAATCCTTCTAAGGTTTGGCGCAACACATACTTTAACTCTTAGCACAAGAGAATAAAGTTTTTTTAAGATTTAAATTAGACCATACTTCAGAATACCAAATTTTAACCAAAAATGTTTAACATTCCCATTATTTGACAAAACATTCAAAAATACATCAATTTGCATCCATATGCATCCCCTATCCGATTAAAACCAACTAAATGAAACCAAATCTGCCAAGAGCAATACAATATGGTCACATGCCCAAACACATTCAAAATGAAAATTAACCAAAAAAGAACAACAATCACGTAAAAAGTTAAAAAATCAAACAAGATGGAAAAGAAATTATACTAACGGCATTACAGCAAAGTTATCTAATACCGTCAGATCATAACACTAGCTCATCAAAAGTGCAAATGTCCACATTCATCTTCAGATTAAACAGATCTTGCATATGACAAATTCAGACAATGTAAGTGCAGAACTGCTGTTCAAATCAAATAACTTTATTATTCAAAAAAAGTTCAAAATAAAAATCCAAACCAAAGTCAGTTGACAGGATAACTTATTAAATTGTCATTATACCTCTTCAATAGGGGATCAGCGAACTCACCTACTGGGAAATCTCTCTGGTATGTTTGTTTCGTGGCTCTTTGAATGTCTTTTAGTGAAGGATAGCAGAGGGAAATGATCCGGTAGAGGAAACTGGAAGAGTGGAATCCCGATCATTAGAACACAGTCAGAGAAAGTGGGGATACAGGTCTGCTAATTTGGGCATATTAATAATTTATATATACACAAAAAAAATAAATAAATAAAAAATAAGAGAGAAAATGCGAAAATGGAAATAGAAAGAATTTCACCTAGGAACTACGATAAGAGCTCTGGCCACACGAGAGAGAGAGAGAGAGAGTCGGCGAGGCTGCTCGAGAGGGGAGACTGAATCTGCTATTAGGAGCAGTTTGTAGGAGTGAGCATTCAATTGTTTTGTCCAAACCAAACTGTACCAGTGCCAACTGAATAAACCGAAATTTTTGTGAGTAAAAACCAAAACGATTGATTTTAGGTAATTACCTGAACTGATTCAGTTTGATTTATTCAGTTTTAACACAGAAATCGGATAATGACACGGGCTAATTACATGATTAATTAAAGTGTTTTGAACCTCTAATTAATCAAAAGCCATATTATGAACTTGGAAAATAATAATTATAATCAGATTAATCCTCAAGTCATTTTCATACACTTGGTTAAAAGCGGGAAAAATTGAAAACATTAATCAAACAAATAATAAGTAGACATTTAATATTTCTCAAATAAAATAAAATAAAATGTAGACATTTAGTAACTAACAAAAACGAGAAATTCCTCCAAATTCATAATCCATTTGGAGACATTTTATGTAACCAGTATTCATCAATTTGTAATTAGCTTTGACCTCAAACCAAGAGGTTTATGTATGTATAAATACTGCAAATTTCTAATCTTAAATTAACCCACAAATTTTTAACTTCTAAGTTCTCTACATGGGCTTCCATTACATCACTCCAACTCAAACCAACAATCAAATGATCACAGACCATTCTCTGGAATTTAATGGTTTTGATGATGAAAATGTTTTCTATGCAGAGCTTAAAAGACAGATTGACATTATTACTAAGCAGCTATGGTATTGATACTCTTTATACAATCTCTAAGGAATAGATTAATATATAATAACATAAACTACACAAACTACCATCTTACTTTCCTTTTTTTTTTTTTTTTTTTTTTTGAAAGGAACAAACTACCATCTTACTGTAATTGCAAAATTAGGGAAAATATTACTCACGTGATACTACGTCTACTTCCATGTTACAAGGTGATAAAATATGTTAAAACCACAAACTAATTGGTGCTACATGGCCTACAATTATCGCCAAAGCCAAACAAAACAATCCTTACCAATTTGCCTGCTAAAACTAGTTGGGACGGCAGTACAAATCTCTAGAAAACCCAGACTAATCTAACTCGCAGATTCAATTAATTATTTGCAATCAATTGAGAAAAATTCATCACAGTAACTACCCATCTTGAAATTTCCAATCTTACAGTCACATCATTCCCGGCTCCCCCGTGATAAGGTCGCCAACTTCTTTGCAATTTTCTTGCATGCTGAATTCAAAAGGTCAAGACTGAAAAAGAAAAAAAGAAACGTATCGCACAGCAGAATTACAGAAATTCCTAGCTATTGATGAAATCCCAAATTTTAAGATCAATGGCACAGCCAAAAAAAAAAGCACAAACATCTGACAGGAAGTTAAAAGAATTTGAAAATGAAATAACAATAAAAACAAACCCACAGAATCTGAAATCGCTTTAGGGTTTCATTTTTGTTTTAACACACCTCAATCGCCGCCGCCCAAAGAAGAACAAATCGAAGACAAAATCCCAGACCTAGACTGAATCCCAGCCGGAAACGCTGAAGCGGAATGAAGCTGTCGAAGCTCGAAACGGAGGAAGAGCAACTGATCCGAGGAGAGAGGAGGGAGAGCAACTGATCGGACTTCTGAGAAGCGACACGAGACGAAAGGATTCAAAGGAATCGAAATCGAGCGTTGTATTAGGCATTTGCTTATTAAGGATCTTCAAAACTACGTCGTTTCGATATATTGGTATTTCTTAGGGTGAACAAGCAATATTTGCACGCATGGAGACTTATATATTTCATGTTTCAAATTATGTAATAAGGTGACTGCACGGTGAATTGGCAATCAGAAAAATGAATAAGTAACTAGCGGGACCACTTTTAACTCAGTCTCATGCTGATATGGTATGTCATATCACTGTTGAATAGTTTTGCTGTGACTGAAGTGGCGTGATGTGCAAATGATAAAAGTTACAAAAATAGCCTCACAATTTTTTGTCTAAAAGCTAAAGGCCTATCCAAAATTGTGACAAAAACAAAAGAAAAGGAAATTGTCAAATATGTTCAAGGAAAATCAATCATTTATTTGATGAGATCGACAAAAGAAAGGCAATCCCATGAACCAAGGAAAACTCTAGCCATTGAAGATTGTAGGCGTGAAATCGATGGAGGAGAATCATAATCGAATAGAAACGGACCAAAGGTATTGCTGATTGGACTTTACCTTCACTCTTCCACTTCATGTTTTTGTTAAACTTTATCTGCAATATCAAAGTATTTGGTGGGTTTGAAAAATATTATTCATTTAAGGCTATAAGAGAGCATTAGTTAGAGATTTTTTTGTGTCAATTGTTAATTTTTTTTTCTCTTTCTCATATAATATGCAACGAGGATGTATTCTAGATTAAGATTAATTATGGTGGTTTGTTTATCTCGGACTTAAGGGGATGACCAAAAATGCACGTGGGAGGTAATCTATCTAGCCCACATTTGCTTGGGAAGCCTTTTGCTTGCATTTGTCTATATTCCGCTGCGTGTATTGGGGAAGGCTGGCTTAGCACAACGGGTGTGCCTTATCTGGCTTAGCACAACACGAGGGCTAAGTTTGAGTGAAGCCCTGGTAAGTGTAGGTATAAAAAATTTCGAGCTGTCTCAATTTGTTGCTAAGGTACAAACCATCGTGGGTTGTTGTGGAAATATAGAGAAAATCCATTTTAGAATACTTGGATAATCGCTAGCACATGGCTTGATTTTTCTATATGACTGGACCAGTGAGAGCTTATTAGATATTTTGAAATGTACACATCCTGTTGAGTTGCACATTGAGCATGCAATGGAAAGGGATAGAAATGTAAATGCACACACCAAGAGGGCAATTGTGACAATTTCTTTGACCTCGCTAGAGGTAGAGACACTGATGAAGGCAAAGAGATGGGTGGCTCAAGCTTTCAATATGAAAGCAACATTGAGCATACTGTTGATGGGGAAGAAGCTAGGGATATTGATGATATTAATGAGAGTTTTAGAGTGTCTGAAGAGGAAACATTTAATAAATCTATTGAGGTTGATGGGTTATTTGACATTAATATAGAATGTGAGAATCTACTTGGTGCATTTATTAATTCGAGTGAGCAACAGAATGATAAAGTAGTAGAAGGAACAAACTCATATGAAGATTTGGTGAGTGTGAATGGATGTCATACGATGATGAGGAATTGTAAGAGGCTAGAGATGCAGCGAAGGAATTTAAAAGCAACCATAGAAAAGCAATTATTGAGAAGAATCCTAATATCCAACAAAGTGTCGTACCTAAAAATCTTTTTGGGTATGATCTATAGGCAGATGAAGAAGTTATTCAAGCAAGCTTAAACAAAAGAGGCAAGTTTCCAGTATTCAAACCTGGAAATGGTAAGGTACACTTCTCTATTAGCATGTTATTTAGCATAGAAGATCAATTTAAGGATGATGTAACACAGTGAGCTATAGAAAACAATAGAGATGTAAAATTCATAAGGAATACCAAAACACAATTTAGAGCTAAGTGTGTAAAAAAAAACTTATCCTTGAACCATATATGTTTCTAGGGAAAACAAAATGAATGATATTCAAGTGAAAACTCTTATTGATAAGCACACATGTTCTATTTTATATGAAAATAGGAGGGTTACTACTAAGTGGTTAGTTAAAAAGGTTTTACCAAAGTATAAATCTGTTGAGTTCATGAAATTAGTTGATCTTAAGGCACAATTAAAAGAGGATATCAGTGTAGAAATTAATATGAGTAAATTGAGAAGAGCAAAGTGACTATATTTGTCTTCTATATTAGGTGATACTAAGGGTGAATATGCCAAATTATGGGACTATCTTAGTGAAGTGAAAAGATTAAATCCCTTAAGTACAACTGAGATAAAGGTTCAAGGACCTATACTTGATGAGATGACTATTTTTGATAGACTATATATTTCATTTGCATGTTTGAGGAAGGAGTTTTTAAGCAAATGTAGGAGGGTAATTGGTCTAGATGGGTCATTTTTTAAGGAAAAAATAGAAGGCAAAATTTTAACAGTTGTTGGAAGGGATGAGAACATCCAAATGTTTCCAATCTGTTGGGCTATTGTCAAGGTTGAAAATACAAATACTTGGAGTTAGTTTATTGAGATATTGAGAAAAGATCTTGCGATTTGTGAAGGAGATGGACGGACATTCATTTTTTATCAACAGAAGGTATATTTCCATTCTTTGATTTTCTTTCCATTTATATTTTAATTCCATTAGCAAACAATATTTTGTTTATTATTTCCATTATTATCTTTTATTATTTGAGCTTTTTACTATTAAATTGATTGTTTTTTTAGAGTTTATTAAAGGCTATAAGAGAGCAAATGCCCAAATGTGAACAAAGATGTTGTGCTAGACACTTATATGTCAACTGGAGTAAGAAACACAAAGGTTCTAAATTACATAGGTTATTTTGGGCATGTGTAAAGTCTTACAACATGCCTGATTTTGAGAAAAATATTAAGGATCGAAAAAAGTTATTACCTCAAGCCTTTGAATTCATCCTTAGCACACACCCAAGCCATTGGTGTAGGGCTTATTTCACTATTAGGGTGAAATTTAATATAGTGGATAACAATCTTTGTGAGACCTTTAATGGAAAAATAATTGAGCCTAGGTGTAAAAATATAGTTTCTATGTTGGAGGGTATATGGAGGTTTGTAATGACAAGATTACATCAAAATACAGAAGTTACCAATAAGTGGATAGGGTAGTATGACAATAGAATTAGAAAAAAGTTGTATTTGAACACAGTTCAGAGTAGATTGTGTTATCTTGTATCTAATGGTGAGAAAGGTTATGAGATTGAATACAAGAGAGACACTTATGCAGTTGATTTGAGGGGGGACAAACTTGCCCTTGCAGATCTTGGCAAGTATTTAGAATTTCATGTTAGCATGCAATGTGTGTACTGCTTGACAATGGCCTCAATTTTAATAACTACCTGTCTAGATAGTATAGAAAAGGAAAATATCTACAAGCCTATTCAATTATGATGGAACCTATGAATAGTGAGAAATTTTAGAAGAAAACTAGCATAGAGGGTTCTTTACCCCCACCAAATAAAAAGAAGCCAAGCAAGCCACCAAAAAATAATAGGAGGAAAGAAGAGGGTGAAATTTCAAGTGGCCATAAGTTGTTAAGAAAGGGTAGAGTAATGACTTGTCAGGTATGTTTTCAGCTTGGTCATAATAAAAAGCCTTGTAAATTGCTGAAAAGTTCAAAGGCAACTTATAGTGCTTTTGCCACCATTTCTTCATAGGCTCAACCTACAGATATACCTTCTAAGTTGTAGGTTAAAACATAAATGTTTTTAATTATTAGCGACATTTTTTATCTTTTTAGGATACTTTTATGAGCATTATGTCTCCTTTTTATACTGCAGCAAAAGGGTAGAAAGGGAGGACAATAGAGTGGGTAAGAAACAATTGACCATCTCAAAAAGTGCAACAACATCAATTGATTCAGACTTGCTCTTTAATCCCTTAATATCATATTATTCTCGAAAAAATAAGAAAAAAGTGAGAAAACTACTTACTGGATATGGTCCATACAATGACTTCACTATGGG
This sequence comes from Jatropha podagrica, assembly GCA_947857235.1. Lineage (NCBI taxonomy): Eukaryota > Viridiplantae > Streptophyta > Magnoliopsida > Malpighiales > Euphorbiaceae > Jatropha > Jatropha podagrica. Next base: position 97,400 of record CANUEP010082633.1, on the reverse strand, counting down.
AATAGTAACTCTTAATGTATGCTATTTTTGTAAATGTGTTGGAATTTCTTTCAAATTCAAAATTATCTTTAATGCTGTTCATTCTACAGCCTGGAAATACTAGTGAAGCCTCATTTCAAATTAAAGAAAGCAAGGAAAAAGGGAGAAAAAGAGTAAGAGATGAGCCTGAACTTTATGACAAACAAAAAGGAGGGATTTATGAAACAAGGGAATCATTATATAACAAGAACTTAACTGCATGTGATGGATTTATTATTTTATGATTTGATTAAAATTGTTTGAAGTTTAATTTAAGTAAACTTCCAATTTCTTTATTTAAATTGTTTGGGAGTTTGATTTGTCAATTTTGAGAGTTTGATTTGTTGTCTTCTATGATAAAATAGACTAATTGACTGAAAATGCAACATGAAAATACATCAGCCCTTAAACGAAAAGCGAAAAGACAGTAAAGGAAGTGCAAAATAAAGTGCAAAGTGATGCAGTTGAACTCAGCTAAGTACTACCAACACAACAGTCTGGAACATCAGGAATTTTTTGAGATGGAATAGCTATTTTTTGTGCATTTGAGTTGGGAGAGATGAGTCTGAGATGGAGCAGCTATTTTTTTTTTCATTTTTTTTTGCACTATTGTGTTTCAACAACAATAGTTGCATTAGGACAATCTATGTTTCAATTTTTTTTTTTTTTTTGCCCATTGTATTTTAGACCTTTAGCTGTCAAAGTATGTATATTCCAAACTCTATCTTTTGTTCCCTTAAATTTTAAGCAATGAAATTGGATTTACCATCTTTAAGTAGCAATCTGTTATTTTCTAATTGCCTGTATATAATTTTTCAAGTCTAGCAGCTTTTTTTTTTGTTCTTGTTAGTTCATTTAAGTTGCAATCTATAACAAATGATTTTGAAAAATGCTTTTAAGTAGCAATGTTGTTAGTTCATCTTTAAATGCTTTTGTAAATTTTAAGCAATGAAATTAGATTTGCTAGCTTTTGGCAAATGGTTTTGAAAGTAGTAATCTATTATTTCCTTATTTGCCATCTTTAAGTAGTAATCTGTTCTTGTTAGTAGCAACCTGTTAATTCATTTCACATAACAAAAGGAATGACATGTTAGAGACATTGAACACAATGACAAGATATGCAAAAAAAATGTATTTCCATTCATTACACTAAACTTAGCCCCACAACGTGAAAGTTAAACACATTTCCCATCATTCAGATATTTCATCAAATACATTGTCTACAAAAAACATACTTTCACATTCAATAAAAAGCTAAGTCAATACTACAATTGTTTATAAATCCATTCATAAATTACAATCCATCATCCCTAACACAGTTGATCCACAGAATACCCAAAAACCCCTAATCCTCATTCATTTAAAAAATATGATAATTATTAACACTACAATGCACACCCATAACCACTTCTCCCTCCTCAAGCTCCTTTTTAGATCATCTTTAAGATCATACCTCCTCCTCAACAACCCTAAAATCATCCTCCTCGATCTATCATAGATAGCTGGATCAAGCCATTGGAAATATGAGCACCCTTGGTTACGATCAACCAGACGAAGCTCACATGCAATGAATTGTCGTCCTAGATTCAACTCAATCCATGACGTGCATTGAAGACACGACATTCCACATCTATAGAAGTGAGCTTCAATCTCCATTGAAGATCGCCCTTTTTCTGTTCACAAGCTCTGAAACTCAATTTTAAGTTTGTAAAGGGAATGAAATTCTTTCTTTTAAATGCATAACATTTAGGCAAAAGATTGTGAGGTTATTTTTGTAACTTCCTATCATTTGCCATGCCACTCCACTTCACTCACAGCAAAACCAGTCAACAGCGACATGGCATGCCATGTCAGCATGTGACTGGGCTAAAGTGGTCCCACTGGTTGCTTATTCATTTTTTTGAGTGTCAATTCACCAAGTAGCCACCTTATTGCATGATTTAAAATGTCCAGACACCCAATTGATAAAATTTTCCGTTTATACACCAAATTAAACAAATTTAAAATGTTCAGATATCAAAATTGTCATTTATCCATATAAAAAAACGAAAATTTGTATCAATACAAAATTTCTCGTAAACTTAAATGTAGTAAACTACCTGTAATAACAGATTATTTTGTCAAATAGAAAATTATTATTATTATTTTTAGTCTTCTTTCTAACGTCTATTGCTCATTAATTACGTATTTTTTCTATTTGTTTAATTTATTATTTATATAATATTAAAATATAAATTCTTATTTAGATTGAGTGATTAAATTATATTACATTTTATGTGTATAGTAAATATTTTTTGGGTTCTACGTCAACGCACTGACTTATATAATTTTCATCATACGTTAGTTGCTTTCATTTTTAACCAAATTGATTTATAAAAATCATCGTACAACTTTTACTATACGTTTTATAATTAATTTATATATTTTGCTAATAAATATATATTAAAAATAGAATAAGAAAGCAATCTAATAAATCAAATTAAATATTTATAAATAATAATTGTTTTTATTTTTATTTTTTTAGCCAATCAAAATTATGAAAGCATTTTAAAAAAATTATTAATAAATTTATATTCTTTAATAAAAATAGGATTTGAATTATATAAGATATCAATATAACTATAAAATTTAAGATATGTAAAATAATAATTTTTATCTTATTTTTCGGCTAACCTAGTTATAGTGCAATTTGTAATTAAAGAAATTTAACCATATCTTTTTTAAATTAAGTTTGAATTTAAATTAAATTTTTTTTAGAACAAAAAAATAGCTTATATTAAAATGAATTGTCCAGTAAAACACACGGAATAATAAAAGAAGTGAATAAGGAACTTCTTCTATTCAAAAGAAAGCATCAATAGAGAATTGAGCAAACTTAGTCAACTCATGAGCTACCTGATTACCAAGTCTGCGTACATGAGAATATTTAAAAATAAAAAACTAAAAATTAATGACAATTCATCTAGATATATTTATTTAAAATAAATTAAAAAAATATAAAAATTTTCAAATGCCTCATTTACATATATTATTTAAAATAAGAATGTTGAAGTTAAATTATAAATATAATAATAATATTATTAAAAATTATTAAATTATTATTAAATATCTTACATGATAATTGTCACGATCCAAAATCGTGGGCCGGACTGACACTCGAACTTAGGTAAGCTTAAGGCCTTCGAGGCCCATAGTAAGTCTAAACTATAAAAAAATTCAATTCTATTATCATTTGATTAAGTGAATAGTAAGCCCATATTATGACATTATTCATAAATAAATCAGAGTTAACATTTTTTACCCAGCCTTAGTATTAAGTACTGTTTACAGCTTGAGTCCATATCCATTTAATAAAAATATATTCTCATCTAAATATTTATTAGTTATAATATGATAAAACTATTCCTATCGTATAGTCTCCAAATATTTTTAAAAAACACTCCACAATTTATTTATAATCACATGATAATTTCTTTTACATAACCAAATATTATTCACAACTATATTCAATACAATAAATGTAACATATGAATGTAACCAAAGGCAAAAATTATATAAGTTTATAGAATCGAAATATTATATATCAAAGACTGAAATTATGAAACTGAGATATTATATTTGAAAAAATGAAGGATATCAATATAACAATAGAAAAAAGAAATGATTCATGATTATTTAAATAATATAAAGAGTATATGGTATGCATATGAAATGCATGTATGCAGGATGGTGTGCACCATTTATTATTATCAACAGTAACCGCAGATTAAATTCAGGTTTGTCCTGGGTTTTAATTTGAAGGAGCAGTAAAAGAAATTGGTCGATCTAAGAAACACGTATAATAAGAAAAATATAATCAGATAGTGACTCCTTTAATTAAGAATATTATTTTAATAAACCCATCTGTTTATTTTATTTTTCTGACTAAATTTTTATTAGTTCACTATATAACCTTACTATTTATCAGCAATTAATTTATTCACTTATTTTGTATCTAATCTAGATATCAATTCCATTTATTTCACCACAAAATATATTTATACTCCAAATTATAATTTAACACCAACAATAATAATAATTCATTTACAATTTTATCAAATATTTATTTTTAACTGGAATTACCTTAAACCTAATATTCTATATAATAATACTTATTTTACCAAATACTCTAATTATCATCCGAATAATTTAATTATATAAAAACCTTTAATTATAGCCATTTAATCTTTGTGCTAAAAATCATTAACCTTTGTAATAATTTATTTATTACCATCCAAAATTTAATCCTCAATTATTTAAAGTCCTCTAATAATTTAACACATAATATATCAAAATCTTTAATTAACCAAAATCTCACTATTATAATATTTTACTATAATATATTTAATCTTACCAATGAAATTTCATCTTTCAATAATAATTCATTTAATCAACCAATTAATTAATTCTACTCTTTAATATACTTCATTTATTAAAAATCATTTAAATATACCCATTAATCCTTAATAAAGGAATTTTCATAATTTTAAAATCTTAACACTAACTAATTAATTTACTAACCCTCAAAATCAATTAAAATACTACAATTACTTTTTAATTACCCAAATCATCAATTAATTTATTTTATCCAATTTCTCCAATTAATCATCAATTACATAATTCATTAATTAATCAAAAATACTGAAATTAACTAATAACCCAATAATCAATAATTCACCTAAAATTCTAATAATAAATCAACAAATAATTCACCAACCACCTAATTAATAAAATTAATCACTCAAAATACTAAAATTAATAATTAATATCCTAAAATCAATTTACCTCCATAATTAACATAATTCCAATTAAAATTAATAAATCTCAACCTATAACTAAATAATCAATTAACTAACATAATTCTATTAATATACCACAAAATCAACTAAATAATAAATTAATTTTCATAAATTCTCTATTTAACTAATTACCCATTCAAAATACTAAAATTCAAAATAAAATACTAAAAATTAACTAATCAATTAACTAACAATATAATAAAATCAAATAATCAAAATTCTAACGATTAACCATAAATATTAAAATTCAACCAAACAATATATAATCCACAAATAATCTACTAACCAAAATAATTAACTAGTCAAATAATAAAATCATTTAACCAAATATTCTAAAATTAACAAACTAATTAATAAAAAATTTAACTAAATAAATTCTAAAAATAATAAAATTAATACCCAATAAATGTCAAATTCCCGATAAATCCTTGATTCGGAGGAGAAGGAGACAGTGGCCGGTAGCAAGCTGAGCTTGCTGCCAAGGTCGCGCGCGGAGGAGCAGGTGGTGGCTCAAGGCGGCGCAATGCGAGGGACAGAGCTGCTGGAGCTCACTAGAAATGGTGGCGCGACGAGGAGAGAGGAGGAGCTGCTATGGCGCGATGGAGAGGAGCCGGAGACGCAGTGGCTGTGTTGGGCGGTGACCGGCGGCACTGCAACTGTTCTGTGCGCAGAGAGGGAGACAGAGAGCGGCAGGGAGAGAGAAAGAGGAAGAGAGAAAGAGAAACTGTGAGAGAGAGAGGGCTGGTGGCTGTGGCGCGGGGGAGGAGATGGTGGCGCAGTGAAGAGGAGCCGGAGATGGTGGCTGGAGACAGTGAGAGAGAAAGAGAGAGTGAGGGTTGAGAGGAAGAGGAGAGTGTTCGATGAAGAAGAGGGAAGGACGGGAAAATAAAAAGGAAAGAGAAAGAAAATTAATAATAAAGTTTAAAATTATTAAATAAAAACAAACCATCCGAGTTAGATTGTCGGGAGAAAAAAATAGTAACGCACAGTTTTTTTTCAAAAATATCCGATTTGGATCTAATTTTAATTAATTTGATTCAATTAAAAAAATTGGTCCAATTTTTATTTGATTAATGATTACTCGATTAATTTTAAGACGAACCAAAATAATTTTTGATCGCGATAATATTACGTGGGATAATATTATTGGCTAATAATTTAATAATTAAATATAAATGAGAATTATTTTGAAATAAAAATTTCAGAGTATTACAATAATATAATGAAATAAAATATAATTAGAAATAATAAAATAATAATAGTAAAAATTTAAAATTTTGAAATACTTAATTATCTATATTTATTAATCAATTAAAAAAGTAAAAAAAAAATCTAATCAAATTATAGAAATATTATATATATTTTTAGGTTAAAATTCTTTAATCGGTTAAAATTACAATTATTTTAGGAAATTTTAAATTTCAAAAGGAAAATATTGGTAATCTCATTATTCTCCCCTTCTCATTCTCATGTTTATATATAGTGCTAGTCTTTTTTATAACGTGTGTTGTATGTGGACAATATTCGTTATATTTTTATTTTTTGTACTCTTTTAATTTTTTTGTCTATATAATATCAAAGCATAAATTTTGTTTAAATGAAAATAAATACAATTGATTAATTTATATTAGATTTTGTTATATAAGTTACTTGCAATGTTATTTCTTATGTATTTGATTCTATTTTTACATAATGAAGTGGCTGAAAATAAAGTTCAATCCAATTGATATGTTTAATCCTTTAATCACCTAATTTATAAATGTAAATTCTTAAAACCATAATAAATGTTTAAAAAGAAAATCAAATTATTACTCAATTATCAATCTTTATCCTCAATCCTAAATCAATACTTATATGTAATTATAATGAAAACAATAAATTATTTTTACTGCTAGATAAAACAAAAAAATGAGAAGATGATCTGAATTAATAATGATAATTATTTGGCTATAGTGATGGAATTACTTACTAGTGTATTAGAGAAAGAAATATATGAACATATACGAAAACTCTTGAAATCCAAAAAATGACCAAAAACAGAAACATATAGTTATAAGTTTTTTCAATTTTATAAACACTATTTTCTTTCAAATCACACACACACACACATGAAAGCTGAAACCAAGAGAAGATTCAACTCTCTCTTCTTATTCAACTTTTTCTACCTTTCTTTTTTTAGAAAGTTTTAAAATTTTATTGTATTTTCAAAATTTATTTATAATCATTTTAGAAGATATATAAATTATTATCTTTGACAATCTAATCTAATCCAATTAAAATCTTATCTTTTAAATTTTTGAACCAAAAGTCTATATATGTGTGTGTTGGTGTATATTTCTACCTATGTCACAATTTCTGCGAATAGAGGTTAGTTTATTTAGGTTTTATATTTTTTTCCTTTTAATAATTTTTTGCTTTCATTATTATTTGATTATATTTTTTTAATATAGTTGTGTGTTTAGAAATATAATAATTTATACATTGCAAATTGATTGTTATAATGGTTGAATTGCAATACCACCATGATCGGCGGCTCCAAGCTACTGTCAAGCCCGATTCGGCGAGTTCTACATCCTATCTCATTAAATTGATACTGAAAATGGAACCCTAATCAAAATTGGAGTTGAGTGGTGTTATTTTTACAAGGTTCTAGGTGGGTTTGGTTTTTCTGCCACCGTGCACAACGACACAGGCAGTGGTCCGATAACCAGCCGATGAAACTCCGGTGAGGCCCAGGGAGACATGATAATCGTCTTTCCGCATTAAATTCAAATTGGGATTCCGAATCACGATCGTATATTTTACAGTTAATTCTGCAATTTCACCATAATTTTATATTGAGAATTAACTGAGTAGTATTGTTTAAATTTGTTTAATTTACAGTTAAGTAAATTAAGTAAAATATAGTGTGAATTGAGTTATCAAATTATTGATAAAATTAACAAATTATGAAATTATTGATTAAAGTGATAAGAAATTGTAAGCGATATAAATTTGAAATTAAGATAGTTAAGTTATTAATGAATTAAACAACATAAAATAAATTTCGATATTGATAATCTGTGAAAATATTAAAGATGGCAGAAGAAAATTGGTTCTTTGCCCGATAGATGGGCTGTATATTGTAATTGTAAGAGAATGAAGACACTCTAATTTATAAAGTCTGTAGAATTTTTGACAGAAAAAGAAATATGTATTTTAGAATTAAATATTTATTGTATTAAATAATAAATTATGATATTAAATAAAAAAATAAGTTAATAAAGAAACAAATTAGCTAATTAAGCACAAATTTATTTATGTTATATTGATTTGATTTTGACAAAATATTTAGAAATGAAATTTTAAGTGATATTTTTAGAATAAGTAAAGTAGTTGAAAGATTATTATTTCGAAACCATATTGTATTTATTTGGCAAAATAATTAAATATATGAAAATGCATACAAATGAACTTAGAAAACAACATAAAAACTTATTTTAAGTGGAATTATAAAGATAATTATTAAATTGGTTTAAAAAGAAAAATATGATTTTTAAGAGAAAATTAATTTTAATTAAATGATTTTGATAAGTAAGCTGAGTAATTTAATAGATGAATTTAAGAAAAATTGATGATTCCTTTAATTATTAAAGTAGATAAATAAATTCGAATGTGTGCTTAAGAAAATATTTATTTTTAAACTAATAAATAAAGCTACAAGAAATCTAATTAATTAATTTACTTAAGAATATAAAGAACTTAATTATCAATAAGGACTGAACATGAAATATTAATTTGATATTAGGTCGAGGAGTTTTAAGAAACTGTTATAAAAGTTTTGTTGATCCATGGAAATTAAATTCTTGCTTCCAAGTGGATAATAATATATAATGTTTTACCAAATTTATTATTACATAATATATTCTATGCTTTATGCCTATTATTTCAAAATTCTTGCATACACACTATGTTGATGAATGAATATGTATTGATTAATGATGTGAATAATTGCTTTGTGCATAATAATATGTGATTGCTGTGTGGGAGTTGGGATGATGTGAATCACTTAAATTGAGAACATGGACATGGTGACAATGCTGACAGTTGACCGTAAGCGATAGGAGTGGCGCCCTCCTTGTGTACTTCAGATTAAAATGTTATTTATGAAAAAATATTTCATGAGAAATATTATGTTTGAATCTATTTTGCCTGAATGAGAGTCAGAACGATGTGGCTTTCGTGCAGTGTCTCATGGCTTTCTCAAGAGTTACTTGAGTAAACCGAATGAAACGGGTTTTGTTCATTTAAATTCAGAATAATTATTTTATCAAATTTCGTTTTATTCTCAAAGAAGTGTTTCCTTACTTTGATAAGGTTTTGAATAATATTTGGAGTCACCATCTTATTTTGCTAAATTAGAAAAAATGTCTTGAATTAATTTGGAATTAATTAATCCGATTTTAAACAGAGTGAGTCCGAGAGTTGGTACAGAGATGGAAATGTGTTAGACACTCATTCCACCCAGTCTAAACTAGCCTCCTAATTGTCCAAATATTTATTATTTATTAATTGTGATATTAATCTAAATTGAGATAAAAAATATTTTTATGCAATTTTTGAAAATGTGTCAAACATATATATCATCACAAATAATAAAATTAAATCATCCACAAGAAAGGAGAGAGAAAAGAATTACAATCCTCCTAAAATACATTCTATCCATTAATTCCCATTACATATTCCCATCCCATTAATCAATACAAATCAATTGAAATAAAATTATTACAAACCCATTTAAATGAGAATTCATTTGAATTCTCTACAAATTACATAAATAATATTACAAACCCCATAAAAATAATTGTATTACAACTTCTTAAATAAATAATATTAAACTCATAAATTAAAACAACTATATTAAACTATTATAACACATTCAAACATTCATACAACATGATGGATGTAAGAATTAACTAAAAATCATCAAAATGCAATTATAAGTTCAATAATAAAACAAATTACTCAAGATAAACAAAACATTGAAATAACAAAATGACAGAAAATCAAATATAGTTAGAAATGTTAGAGGCGTTAGCAAATTAGATGAACGATATATAATGTATATTGTAGAATAATAATTAAATGTGCATAAATAAATAATTATAAAAATAAAAATATAGCCACTTTAATACTATTTTAAACTCATGATCACAATGTTCATCTTATTAAATGAATAAAATTCACAAATCATTGAAAGAAATAACACTAAAATCATTAACGTACTCATCCAGATTAAGCATGAATTTTTGACCCTTAAGCCCAACCCACTTCAATATCAGAATCTAGGCACGATTTGATATTTTTAAATTTTTTTTTCTGAAACTTATAGACTAACACTACTGGAAGTGAATCAACTTCCCTTATAAGATAAATGAAGCTTAAAATCATCAAAGAATTGATGATGCACATGAACTAGAAATATGGAGATTTCTGGCGTAGGGCAGTTACTATCTGGCGTACACTAGATTTGACTTCCTCGTGTCAGATTCATTTGACTGGCACCAGATCAACCCAAAAATCTACATATTTCAGCAAAATTGAGTTTTTGTGCGTTCCTCTCACAAAAGCTCAATTTTTGACTCACAAAAAGCTCAATTTTTGATGATTTACTACTGAAATGAATTGAAAAGAAAGAAGAGATGAGTTTTAGACTCTCAATTTTCTTGGTTTTGAAGAAACTCTTTGGGTTGCTTAAAGGTTGATAAAGAACACCTAAAAAACTCTCACTCTTTTTGATGATCCGAGCTTCTGTGTTGTTAATTTTGAGTTTTTGAGATTGTCTCTGAATCTATAACTCATAATCTAACTAAACTCTTAAGGTTTTTGGTGAGGAATTTGATTATAGGATGAGTTTTTTTTTTTTTTTTGTTATGTTTTTGTTTTGATTTTGAGTTTGATTGTGTTTGTGCTTTTGTTTTGTTTATGTTTTCTCTAATTTTTTTATCAGAGAATGAGCCAACCTCTAACCCTAACCCTTAAGTTGACATTTATAGGCAAATAGATAAAATGACACTATTTGCTTACATGCCAAGTGGGCCCCACTGGTGGACTGACACATGGGCTCCCATAGATGGGTCAAATTTTGATTTTTCATGAAATCGATTCAAACGGCATGTACATCAACATAAGGAATAAGAATCCATCCTAGGCGATCTTGAGATTCGTTTTCGAGCCCCATTTCGGCATGAACCCCCAAAAAATGAAAACGATTCAATGGATTTGGTTTTTTACCCTAGGATACTTAGTTTAAGAATCAAATCAATCAGATGTTTTGAACTTGTTCTATTATAAGAAATATCATCACCATTGATGGGCCATATAAGTGGGCCCCACTAAGGTCACCATGGGCCCCACTAGCAAACTAACCTAATTTTTATGAAATTGGTTCGGGTGATAAACAAAGTGCCAGAGGACACCGAGGCACGTCTCGGACGAACTCGAGATGCACTTATGGGTCTTGTCTTGCCAAAAATGTGAAAAAGGTGTCAAGGGTTGCACTTCCTAAACTCGGATCATTGCTTTGGAATCAAGTTCATTAGGTGCTTCAACTTTTTTTTTAGCAATATAGGTTATCATCGTTGAGTCTATTTTTGGGGCAAAAATTGAGTGTCCACAGTTTGCCACCATTTTGATAATATTTTACTTTTTAAGCAATTTTTTATCAAAATGTACAGTAGACACGTAAGTAGTAAAGTACTTACCTGATTTGCATCATTTGGACGGCTTGATTTGAAAGTTGTCAGCTTTACTAGGGATTTAGAGTAGTTTCACTCTAGATGTTGACTTGATGCGCCATAAATGGATAGCTTGAATAGAGCTGCTCTACTTTTGGAGGGGCATCACTTTGGCGATTTGAACATTGTTAACCTGAAACACAAAACTAAATGATTTGTGTTAAATGATGGCTTAAATAAAGGAGGTGTGCCAAACGGTGGTGTAAATTCTGAAATGCTCCCTATGGGGAGGTTGTCCTTCCGGACGATGCGCCATGACTCGATGACTTTGTGTGCAGTACGCCAAATGGCGACGTAAAGCTTTAAAATGCTCCCCATGGGGAGGTTGTCCTTTTGAACGGTGAAGTGGAAGAACTCCAGGGTTAAGCTTGCTCGCTTGATAGAAATCCTAGGATGGGTGACCTCTTGGGAAGTTTCCATTTCACCTGCGGAACAAAACCATGCGATTCTTGCCGATCTAGTATGGGATGGAACCGACTTGATCTAAAGCGGACAATTCCTTTAGTGGTTGGAGTCAGTGCATTATAATCTGGTATCAGAGCTTGACCCCCTCCAGTAGATATATGGTTTGAGGATGAATCACGCGGAAGCTGATGGGCTTGTGACATCTTGACCCGGCAAAGCGATCCTAAGAGGGCGTGTAGAGAGGGTTCCTAGCGAGCTTCTAGGAAGGCAGGCTAGCTAGGGTAGTGGAATGTGGGATAAGGGAATGAATCAGATCATATATCGAAAAAGGGGTAATTAGTCATCAGAGACACCCTTTGGTAGAATGGCTGGAGAGTTGGAAGAACTCCAAGGTTAAGCATGCTCGCTTGACAGAAATCCTAGGATGGTTGACCTCTGGAAAGTTTTCATTTCACTTGTAAGACTAAACCGTGTGGATCTTACCGATCTAGTATAGGATGGAACCGACTTGATCCAAAGCGGACAATTCCTCCAGTGGTCGGAGTCAGGGTGTTACATTGTCCTTTCAGATAGTGCATCACATTTTGACGATTTTAATATCTAAAACCTTTCAAAGGATTGGTTGCGCCACATTTCCATGACTTTGATATTCGACACCTTTCGACAGATTCATTGCGCCACATTTCGACGACTTTGACATTCGACACCTTTCGATGGATTAGTTGCCCCACATTTTGACGACTTAATATCCAACACCTTTTGACGGATTTGTTGTGCCACATTTCGACGACTTTGATATCCGATACCTTTCGACAGATTGGTCGTTGGAAATTTTATTTTTTGACAAGTGATCATTAATCGCATTTACTTTTCTGGGGAATTTCTGTAAGGATTAAACTTGGCCATATAGAAAAAGGGGGTTTTCTAATCTCGTATAGTTAGAGATCCCATGATTAGGCTTGGGAAGGCATGCACATATTTGTGAAATGATATGAATTGTAATTCCACTAGGAGTTCAAGCATCTGTGCATGTGTACAATAATTAAATGCCATTGAGGATTATCGAAATTGTATCGTGGCACACAAATCAAGGTACTTTTCGTATAAAAATTATTTTATCTTGTAAAAACTGATATGTTTATGCGCATTTTTTTGTGCGAAGAGGAAAATTTAATTTTCACTTTTCATTTTTTATTTTACTATTTATATTATTTTTTATTGTTTTGTTGAGTTTTTAATGAAAATTATTTTATTTTACGCAACACGAGGTATGAAATACTTACCTGTACTTGCTGACATGCAGCTTTTGCTTGTCTATTGGTGGTTTGTTGTGCATCAATGGTGAGTTGCATGATCGAACCAGGCTTGTGGGTCTACACTGGGTTTTTGGCCCATTATCCCATATTAGAATTAGAAAAGTGATCATATGGTCACTTTTCTTTCTCTCTCAATTTTCAAATCCTTTTGACCCTTTTTTTTATCACTTTCTTTGATTCTTCAAATGGTTGTTGAAGACATTGCAGATTGATTTCCTGGCAACACGGTTATTGATCCTATGACTAGAGATTTGAGTCACGACATACAGTTATGTATCCCAGATGCGAGTACCAATATTCGTATACAACACGATTTGCCTCACCACTTTTATTGGGGTGTGATTGAGGTAATCCGATGCTTTTCTCTTGTATTTTTGCATTATTTTTATTAGAAAAACATGATTACAAGGTTATAATTAAAAAAGAAATGATAAATTTCATCAAAATTTGAATATGGGTGTTCTAGGTCTGGGTCGGCCTAAACTGGCGCGAGCCAGTACAGTTTGGCACGCTCCAGATCGGACAGCTATGCGCCTATTGCATTTGGAGTGCACCTGTTGTGTTTCTTCTGTGCATGTTGCCATTCATTTATTGTGTTATCCCTGTGCCAGGCATCTATGGCGTGCGCCAGTTGGATCTTCCTTAGGCCAATTCTGTTTGTCTTAATGTATTTTGTATTGCTTTCACTCATTTTTGCACCATTTTTTCTCTTATTCATTTTATCCTACATCAAATGTGATAACAAGCATTTTAATCACAACATTAACATATTTACTTAGGATTTTGTTTGTAGACAAGCATGAGCTGTTGAAAATCTAGTGGTAACACATACGCCGCAGGCGACTGGTTTGATTAGCCATCGAAGTAAGTATAAGCTCATGTACGTGAGGCGGGTTTTGGTCACTATGGATACATTACCTCAGGTGCCGAGGAAGACTTTGTCTGCCAGGCTTTTAGCATTGATGAAGTGATGGATGGATTCCACGCATACATTTCACCTCCCCTTCGGTGAGATGACCATTACTTCAGTGGACTTCGCTGCCATTACTGGATTGCCATTTGGTGGGAGGTCAGTTGTTTTCGACGATAGATTGCAAACTCTAGACTGTCGAGGTTTGCGGGTTAGTCTTTAAGCTTCCATTAGCATGGAGCCTGTTATTTCAAATTGGAGAGTTCGATATGAGAACATCTACTCTCACTATAAGGAGATGCCTCAAGAGCAAGTTGAGGAGATGGATGTGGATATAGTTACCATGGCTTATTTGTTTTATCCGTTAGCAAACACCCCTTTCACAAACTACGACAATGATGTCGATTTGGCACTTCTTCCTCCCCTTCAAGACTTGGACATCAATAAGCAGTTTAATTGGGATTGTGCTACACTCGCTTACCTTTATTACGAGATGGATCTCTGCGTCAAAGGTGAACAACTGAAGATGGGCTATAGGAGGGCAAATGAGGTATGAAAACCCATTCCCCTTCCTGTTTATATGCCTATGCTCATTTGACTAATTGATTATTACATGGTGCAGATTTTCGGGTAGGATCACCATGACTACACTACCTCGGGGCCACCCCTAGCGCTATGCGAAGAAGTACCCCCATACTTCACCAAAGCTTACGAACTTTAAACAGCTGCTGAATGGCTTAAAGTGGGAATAGGTATGAAATTGCGTTTGTAATATGCTCTTTTCTCTCTTTTTTTCTTCTCTTTTCTTCTTTATTTTATTCTTATTCCTTATTTTCTCACTACTTACGCAGGTAGTCAAGTGTCCTTGGGGAGATGCTGCGGACTTCCCTAATTTCATTCAGGCTGCCATTATTTTTTAGCATAGGCATCTCCTTCTCTTTGGTATGTTTTATAACATGTATTACCTAGGGGAACGGGTATATGAGTGGCATTTAGGCCCTGAGCATAGGAGAGTTCCTCAACCAGCCCCCTATCACTTACTATTGACTAGATCCATTAGAATGGAACGAGCTGTTGCTATGGCCAGAAGAGGGACCGCAGCCACTAGCCTTCTAGCTAACTTTAAGCCAGGTGCCTATCTAGCTTTTGTTCGGATGCAGCTTTTGGTTCGCGTTCCTCTGAGACACATTGATTCACTGGCTGAGGTGGAGGAGGAGCTGAGACAAGGCATGCCTTTCGACCTGGTAAGCTTTATCTTATTATATTCTCTTTCTTGTTTTGCCCCAGTATCCTTGTGTTTTAATCATAGCTTATACCTTGATTTTTGCAGTAGCCATAACAACGTGGCAAGTACATGAGGAGAGGTCATGAGCCTTGAGCTCCCGATAAGCTGTCATCATTGACGTGCCTGAGCATGGCCCAAGTGATTCTTATTCTTTCACTTTAGACCATATAGGTGAGATTATTCAAGGTGTGCTATACACTACTCGAGTGAGCCCATACTAGCTGATACCACTAAAGTGCACTCATGTGAGTGCTTGTTTCCTCCCCCCCTTTTTTTAACATTGCCTTGCATTACTCTATCTATTAACCGCTCATATATGTCTTTGCCCTTGTTCTACTTTATAGGTGCCAGTAGCTCACTACGACGAGTTAAGCCAGCTTTATGAGGCGATAACATCTCAGTTTCACGGCATTGAGGCTTACTGATGAGCAAGCATCTATAAGTAAAAATGAAAACATGACATAATGCACATGCCATGTATGTATGAGATGTATCTAATTATGCCTATGATATGTTTTGTAGGGGCTTAGCATGAGTCTCACTGTTGATTGTGGCCAGGAACATTGTTTGGTAGGCATGTTGATCAAGGATCTAGTTGGAGATGTCACATGATAGCAGGAATTGAGCAATCCAGTGGAGAGGAGGAGGAAGAAGGATCGGATGACGAGGCCATTGAGTAGGCCCTCCTCCAATAGCATACTACTTTTTCTGCTCTTTCTATTTTATTTGCCTTGGATCCATTTTGCAATGATTGTAACCAATTAAGTGGCAACCATTATTGAATGTTATGTTTATCACATTTATGCATCACAGCTAAATATCATATTGATTGCAAAATAATGTCCATCCAGCTGTCAACATATTCTTTTTTTTCTCTATAAAATCACCATATCATGCTGCGCATTTCCCCACTTCTTCGTTTCTCCCTCTTCTACTTTACATATGGATTGGTCTTTAGCTCCTGCATTTGAAACATTTTTAAGGAGTCTCACCTTTGATGATTGAGAATTGCTCTCTCCTTTCGAACTCAACGGTTTGAGCTATTGTTGAAACATCCGAATTCAACCCCGGCTGTTAAGATGGCTAATTGATCACTTTGATCTGGTCAACAACCTGTTCCATCACAATGACTTTGATATCTGTCCGCTATTTAAGGAATTCAGCGCTATTTTAGGTAGACGACCAATGGTTGGACAACTAATGGCTTTGCCCCAGTTACACAGGAATCTTGTCTCACTTTTCCCTTAATTTTTGGCTTCTCTATCCATGAACTACTTGATTATGAGCATGAATAAGATGTCTTGCCCCTGTGGCCCCTTGTTGACCGTGCCATGAATATGAACCACATTAGCCCTTTCTAGCCTTCACTTGTCTATTTCTGTATTCTCAGCCAATATGTACTTCTTAGCAGCGTTGATGGTTACAGTAGCCTCAAGGCACTACCTATTGTTGAGCAGATATTGAGGTGCTGTACAATATTTCCAATGGTGTTATAAAAAACACTTGAATGGCTAAGCGAACATGCCTGTGATCCGACTTCAATGCTTGGTCCGATGGGAAGCCCACTTTTACTGCAAGTATATGCATTTTCATTTCCTTTCCTTAGTTCATGCCCTAATTTTTTCTTAAGCCGCACTTACAGGTTTTCAACTTAACGGGCTTGTTTTTTTCTGTAATTTTTACTTAAATTGCCCTAATCGGTTTTCAACTTAATGAGCTTTTCTTTTTCTTATTGTTTCTTTTATTTATATTTCTATAATTGTGGGCTTTTGAAAAGTTGCAAGTGATGAACGTGCCATCGGATCATTTAATATATAATTACGGACTGCGGTCCAGGTTCGTCATCAACGACGCTTAACTGGAGTGACCTTAGAAGACTAGATCATCATTTTCCAAAACCTCACTATTGAAGGAATTAGGTGGACCTACTCTCAGTGGCACATCAGGCGAGTCACCGTCTCTTTTTATCTCCCTTATTTTCCCCTGTGTGGTCTAACCATGGTAGTGGCTTGCTATCCTAGCCAAGTTGCACAACAATATGGTCATCGTCAAGCTATTTTTGGCTTACACATGGTTTGAAAGGAGCTTCATTAACCGACAGTTCTTATCCTTCTGTGCTTCTATTTGGCTTAACTGAACAATTGTACTTGTTCCTGAAGTGACTGATACTTCTTCTTCAAACTTGTATTGTCTATGGCTGCAAACTTATTTTGGGTTTGATAACGATTCAGCGTCAGCAAATTTGTTAACAGCAAAGTTCTTGTTAGGACCTGATGTGTAAATGCACTATTTTATGGTTTTAATGAAACATAATGGATAATGTCTATGTATGCTAGTTTGTGAATAAAATTGTCCTTCTGCTTAGAGAGATTAATATACTTCCTATTATTCCATTAACATAAATTCACACAATTGCATATTGACATATGTCTCAAACATGACATGCTACAAAAGTAATATTGACACAAAAGGTGAATTTTATTAACAAGTTTAACCATGACATTTTGAATTATACATAAAATTTCTTTAATCTATCTAGGTTGATGGGCTCAATAAATTCATTGCCTTCTATATTGGATAGCGTCACAGCACGTTTCGAAAACATCCTCTTGATCAAGAATGGGCCTTCCCAATTGGCTTGAACTTCCCTCTTGGGTCTTTGGTGTTCTGTTTGATCTATTTCAAAACCAAATCCCCTATTTTCAATGGCCTAGGTGTGACCCTCTTGTTGAAGTGTCTTTCGATTCTTCTTTTATAAAGCTGATCCATAAATCGGACCTCAAGCCATTTAGCGTCCAACAATGCTAACTCCTAAAGGCGACCCTAGGCCCATTGGCACTCCGGAACTTTAGACTCCAACATTATCCATAAGGATTTCACTTCAATTTCAGTTGGTAGCACAACTTCCATTCCATACACTAAGCAATACAGGGTTACCCCATTTGAAGACCTAGTTGTAGTCCGATATCCCCATAAGGCATGTAGCAACTTGTTGGCCTAATCACGATGTGTCTCTATTACGTTCCTTAATATCTTTTTAATACTCTTGTTCGTGGCCTCCACCGCTCCATTAGCCTATGGCATATAAGGTGATGACTTGTGTGGTGTTCAATCCTATACTCTTTTAAAAAAATCTTCACTTTAGCCTGAAACAGGACCTTATTATCTGTCACTACATGGTGGGGAACTCCATATCTACATATCAAATTCTTCTTAATGAATTTCGCCATCTGTTTTGCCCCAATATGCTTGAATGATTCAGCTTCGACCCATCTTGAAAAATAATCCACTGCCACGACTATGAATTTATATCCATTAGAAGCTGATGGTAAAATTTTATTGATAATGTCTATCCCCATGCTGCTAATGATGGGAGAGATAGAAAGATATAGTTCTGACGGAGGAACGTGACTGAGGTCTCTGTGAATCTGACATTCGAAGCATTTTTTCACGAAAGAAACATAGTCTTTCTCATCATAGTCCAATATAATACTTGCTTAAGGATTTTCTTTACTAGTGCTCTAACATTCATATTAGTACCATAAATTCCAGCATGGATTTGTTCAATAACCCCTTTGGCTTTTTCTTCTGATACGCATCTTAACAAAACCCTGTAAGACATCCTCTTATATAACTGATGATTATCCAATGCCATAAATTGTAGGGTCACATGCTACATGGCCTCTTCTATCTCCTCTAGTAATTAAAACTGGATAAATCCCTTTTGTCATCCATTGTAGAATATTGTAGAACCAAGGCTGTCCATCCACCTTAATCTCCATGATTCTCTCGCCTTCATTTTAAGGGATGTCACTAAAAGACATCACGAATGGCTTTTTAGGCATTATTGAGACTTGTTCCTAAGCTGAAGTTATATTGGCTAGTGCATCTAGTACTCGGTTATTTACTCTATTCGTGTGGGTGAAGGTTACCCACTTGAATTTTTGAATGACAATGTGCAAATAATCGATATACGGTTTCAGTCTTCCCTCCTTGATTTCCCAATTGCCACTGGCATGTCAATGCCTAGTTTAAAATCACCAATAAATTCCATTTCTTTAGCCTAGACTACAATCAATGCTTCCAATCCAAATAAACAAGTTTCATATTCTGCCATATTATTCGCTACTGGAAAGTGTAGCCTCTTTAGCATAAGAATAACTTCTCCTTGTGCAAATTCTAAAAGGACATCGACTCTAGGGAAATCAGGAAAATCAATCTCCCATTCCTCGTTATCTTCTACTGGATGTGTTGCTAAGAATTCTGTGACTGCTCTTCCCTTAACAGTTTTCTTAGTAGCATATTCGATGTCAAATTCTAAAAGCAAGATACACCATCTGGCGAGTTTTATTTCCAGAGTTGGAGTTTCGTAGAGGTACCTAACTGGATCTATCCTTGATACCACTATCACTTTGTAAGACTGAAAATAATGCCAAAATTTTCTAGTAGCCCAGACCATTGATAAGCAGGTTCTTTCTATCAAGTCATATTTCTGCTCGTTCAGAAGAAGCTTCTTACTTAAGTAGTACACTGCCTTCTCAACACCGACTTCATCAGCTTGTGCTAACATGGCCGCCATTCTAGCGTCTTCTACTGTCAAGTATAAGATTAAAGGTTTCCCTGGCTTCTGTGGTCATAAAACCGGAGGACTTGACAATTATTCCTTAATTTTATCAAAAGCCATTTAGCACTGATCGTTCCATTTGACTGGTTAATCCTTCCTTAGAAGCTTGACGATCGAGTCATAAACAATAAACAGCTTCGATATAAACTTGCTGAAGTATTGTATTTTTCCCAAAAAACTTCTTACCTACTTTTCCATCTTAGGCGACTCCATTCCTTAAATGGCCTTGATCTTTCTTGGATCAATCTCTATTCCTTTACGCCCCACAATAAACCCTAGCACTCTTCTCGATGTCACCTCGAACTCATATTTCTTTAGATTTAACCCTAGCTAGTACTTGATGACTTTGTCGAGGAGCTTTCTCAAAGCCTTTGGATGATCTTTTAGTGTCTTTGTCATGACAATCATATCATCAATGTATACCTCTAACTCCTTATGAATCATATCATGAAACAAAGTGGTTGCCATTCTCTGGTAGGTTGCCTTAGGATTCTTGGGACCAAAGGGCATTACCCAATAATAGAAAGTGCCAAACTCAGTGATGAAAGTTGTCTTGGCTTTGTCTTGCAATGCTATGAGAATCTGATTGTATCCAGAGAAACCATCCATGATTGAGTATCATCCCATCATTGTCGCACTATCAATCAAGATGTCAATGTGAAGGAGAGGAAAATCATCTTTTGGTGATGCTTTGTTCAAATCCTGATAATCTACACACATCCTGACGCTTTAGAACAGAGACTATATTTTCTAACCAATCGGGATAATAGACTACTTTTAGAAATCCTGCATCAATATACTTAGTTACTTCTTGTTTAATCTTCTTAGCTAATTCTGGTCACAACCTTCTTCTCTTCTATTTCACTAGTCGGGATATGGGGTTCAAAGGAATCATGTGCACTGCTATAGATCTATTGATTCCCAGCCTATCATCATACCTCCATGCAAAAGCTTCAGCATTGTCTTCGAGTAGATTTTGAAATTTCATGATTAATTCTGGTGTTTCAAGTTTGGTCCGATTCATAAATTTTTGGGATTTTCTTTTGCGCTTATATTAAATTCAAGCACGCATGATGAATTGATGTCAAATATGCACATATGCTTATCTACTTAATGAATGGAACCGTCAAGAAAAATATCAAACAAGCAAGCAAAATTGAAGTTCATTTAATTAAAAAATATGGAAAGTTCCTCACAATCAGAGTCATTATTAATAGGAATAGAAACATTAGCAGGAGCTTCAACCTGTTCAAAGCTCTCATAAATGCAAGTCTAGATTGCTTTCAAGACCTGATCCGTGTGGTCCTTTTCTTCCTTCTCATCAACTGCTTTTTCTTTCTTTATCTCTTCTTGGTTTGCCTCTTCTTCCTCTTGCACTCCTTTGTTTTCCTCCTCTGCTGATCAACTTTTAACCTTTCAACCCCCTTTTGCTTAGTTGTCTTCAAGTCCTCCTCAGTCCTTCACCCAATCTTTGGCTCTCTGCGAACTATTGTCAAAATGTCAATTACATCTGCGAAAATCTCCAGTATGGATAATTCTTCCCATTACGCTCAAAAGGTTCTATTGGTAGATATAGAGAGGAATGCTCACTCAAACTAACGAAATGTCAATCCATGTCTAGCCAGCCAAATGCCTTCAATGGCTTGCTCCCGACTTTATATCCTAGGCCCATTCGATTCCTTTGAGTGTGAATCTTTGAGAGATTAGTGATCCCCTGTTGATCCTTCCCTAATCCTTTTCCTTCTTCAAAATTTATCTTCTTCATGATCTTGCACATGGCAGCTCCCATATCAAAACTCAAAACAGCAATTTGAAAACCAATCCAAGGCAGTAAAACCTATCTGTCCACATTAAGTGTATCGACGCTTCTCTCATTGGCAGTAGGTATGGTGATAATTTTTCCATTGAATGGGAATTTTATCTTCTAATGCAGAGTAGACAATACACCTCCCAATGAATGATACCATGAGCGCTCCAATAATAAGGCAAATGTAGGTGAGATGTCAATCACTATGAATTCAATTTCCTTTTCAATAGGGCCCACTTTCACCACCGTTTTGAAAGTTCCCTCCACTTGTCTTCTCGATTCATCATAGGCTCTGATGACGACATCAGAAGTTTCTAGTGGCTTTAATGGACATACATTTAAAGTTGAATCATCATCAGTCATCACATTTCTAGTGGCTCTACCCTTCACCTTAGCCTTGATTAGCAAAGCTTTTATGTGATTTCTTCCTTCAGGGGAAAGCTCATCATCAGAAAAAATTATCAACAGAGGATCATGTTAGACCAATCCCATAAATTCAACTGTCGATATAGATGGCGAAATAGAAACTTCCACCATAGCCTTTCAATAAGGCCTCCCTATGCGCCTTTGATGAAATCAATAAATCCCACATGCTTACACTCGCTTGTGCTCTTTTCATTTGCTTAATAAGTGTGTTGTATTCAGCTTCCCCTATTGGCACACTGGAAGAACTTGGTTTCTCTTTTCCTTTTTCCTTGGAAGGCTTAATTAGATCAGGTTGATAAATTCGACCAATAAAGGTCACATGGCTTATCACTTCTACTTCCTTTCCATTTTTGCTACTCCAAACATCTAGAGTAACGGACTCTACTACCACCTCATTTTCACTATTTGTCCAGATCGGCCCACTTTTCACTGTCAACTCATCATCACTATCCCAAATGTCCAATATCATAACCTAGATATGTTCTAGCAACATTTTGTCAATTCCCTCTTCCCCTTCCTCTTCCGCCTCCTCTTACTCTTCCTTGAGTTCAGACAATATCTTATCCAAGGTCTTCCCTGACTTGATCATATACAAATTCTTTGATGGCGGCACATTCTTAAAGTTTGGAAGTGGGTTGGTCCGCGTACTGGGTCTTGACTTCTTTGGGTTGGTGATCTTGCCTTTATCAATTAGATTTTGAATTTCATGCCTTAGCCGTAAACACTTGTTTGTAGTATGCCCTTGCCCTAATGAAATTAGCAGAATGCATTTTGATTGAAGCTTTTGGGTGGATTTATTAGAGGAGTTTTTGGCGTTAATGGTCTCAACAAACTAGCTACTTTTACCTTTTCAAAAACTCTAGAGAGAGGAATGCAAAAATTAGAAAATCTTCATTGAGGAACATTAATAGCCCGAAGATCCAGGACTGCGATTGTAGTGTTTTTATTGGTATTCGGAGCCTTGCTGGATTGACTAGATCTTGGAATCCAGACCTATTGAAACTCCCAAAATGACTTCCATACTTTTTTCTTCTCTAATCCTATCTTCAATGGTCGTCCCTACTTCAAAAACTTGAGAAAACTCGGTCAATGGCATGTAATACAACTTTTCTTAGAACGTTGGTAGAGTTCTCTTGATGAAGATCTTTATTTGCTTCTTTATGTCAGGCCTATTTATCACAACCCAAAACTGTGGGTCGGACCAGCACTAGGACCTAAATAAGTCTAAGGCCCCCAAGGCCCGTAGTAATCCCATATTATGACATTATTCAAAAATCTATCAGTATCAATTTTGACTCAGCTTCAATATCACATTTAACTCATAGCTCGGGCTTGTACTCGTTTAATAAAAGTACATTTTTATTCTACAAACTATTCCTATTATATATTCTATAAATTTTCAGAAAATACCTTACAGGTTATTTATGAGCACACTATTATTCTTACATAACCAAACATGAATTCATCATCCTAATTGCGGAACCAAATAAAAATATGTAAAATATTTTAAACACAAAATATAGTCCATCCTAACATGTTTGAACTCGATTTAAATACTAAATCTTTGCAAAGAAAGAAGTAAAGTTTTTAGAATAGGCGATACTTCTACTTCCTAGAAAAGTTTATAAAAGGGGAGTGAGTTTCACCAAACTCAATCAATAATAATAAATAATGCAAACTTACACATTCAAATAGTATGCTTTTACAATATATATGAAATGGACACACTTTCCACAAGCATGTGTTACAACCATAGCACCTTCAAATATATCACATTTACAGATTCACAATATATGAAAATTAATATGTGAAGTCACAAATTCACCTGTTGGCATATATATATATATATATATATATATATATATATATATGAGCTGATCCCCATACCTAGCCTACTGTCCCATACACATCGTCCCTATTTCTATCCAGATACAAAGCACCTTATTATCACATCACAATTAATCCAATAATTTAATCAATACAATATATGCAATATATGAATGAAATCAAAAGCTATAATTATATATTATTCTAGGACTGAAATATTATATTTATAGAATGTATAATACCAACAATATAATAATAATGGAATTTAGAAATGAATGTTGATTATATTTAAATGATATAAGGAGCATAATATGTGTATGAAGCGCGTGCATACAAATGATGGTGTGCACTATTTATTGTTACTCATAATGATAGTAGAATAATCCATTTCTATTTTGGGTTTTGACTTGGAAGAGTAGTAGAAAAACTCGGTCGATTTAGAAAGACACATTTAATATGGAAAAATATAATCACACAAATGGATTTCCCTTAATTATGAATTAAAGAATAAATTAATTTACTTATTTTATCTATCAGTGTAAATTCTAATTCTTATTATAATTATAGCAGCATTTTCTCAAAAATATAAATGCACTTTTATTTTCAATATAACTTAGTTCTCTGAAATAATAACTAAGTATATTAAACAATCATTTTTTACACGATCAATTCATCGGTAATTAATTATTTAATATTCAACTATCAAAATAATAATTTATAATAAATATTCTTTTTAATAAATTATAATTAATATTTTTATTAGCTCACCATATCCTGTATTAATATAATTTACCATAAAATAATTCTTTTTACTTAATCTGTTTTTATTCTCCAAATATCATTTTATTATTTAATTCATTTACCATTTTTGATTCTTAATAACCACAAAATATATTCATATATTTAATAACTTAAATTATCTTAATTTTATAAAATCCTTATTAGTCCATCCAACTCCAAAATAATTATAATTAACTCAAATTCATTAATTCTAGCCTTTATAAAATTTAAATCATATTCAATATTAATTTCTAACTTTTTAACTATTAGTCCCATTCTTTGCAGAATACCCCAAATTATATATATATTATTTGCTGTCAGAATTTTACATGAATCTATTAATAATCCATTTATAAGAACAATTTTAACTAATTAAAATCCCTAAATATTAACCATTAGAATTTCCACCAATATAATCAAATAATCATTTTCAGCCAAAGATTATCTTAGACTTACTGATTCATATAATAACACTTAAATTTTATTCTGCTAAATAATCCAATTTGCTCTCAATATGTACAGTCGAACCTCTATAGATTAATAATGTCGGGATCGTGAAATTTTATTAATTTAGTGAGGTATTAATTAATCACGTAAATTAATAATTATTAATTTATAGAGTATATAGCTTATATCTCTATAATGTAAATACTGACCTAGATATATATATGAACACTAATTTATATATATTAAGTATTAATTATCCATATTAATTAAATTCATGTATTTTTATTGATAAATTTTCAGTATTCGATACATATCTCAATAAAATGTATAAATCCACTCAACTATTAATGTAGTTACATGTACAATATAAATCTACTCAACTATTAATGTAGTTACATGTACTAACATTGACTAAGTTACTATATAAAGAGAGGTACTATACAACTCTACAAATCAAAAGAAAAAAAATGGCTTCTTATCTCAAAGGTATAAAAAAAATCAACCATGACAAATGATATGTGAATACAGACAACAAAATCCAACATGCATTCAAAAGCAATTGCAACAGTGGGTATCAAAGAAGTTTAATTTGCAAGTGAGTCAAGCTACAATATCAAATATGATCAAGAGGTCAGCAGAGTATCTATCAGTACCTAACATTCCAAAAGATAATGTCAAAAGACATAAAGCTATCAAATTTTCAGAATTAGAGAAAGCTCTCTATGGGTTGTTTGTTCATTACCAAGAGCGCGTTAATATGAGTGGGGAATTAATTGTAATGAAGGGAAAAGAGTTTATGAAAAAGATGTATCCCATTGATACGCTTGATTTTCATTTTGCTCAATGTTGGCTAGAGCACTTCAAATCAAGACACGGCATCAAGACATATCGTCATTTTGGAGAAAGTGGATCGATTAATATGGAGGTTGTGGAGAATAATTTACAATCCATAAGAGAGAAACTTAATCAGTTTTCTACGAAAGATGTTTTCAATATGGATGAAACTGGATAGTTCTATAGGCCACAAACAGATCACTCTCTTGCAATGAAGCAACTTGAAGGTAAGAAACAAGATAAGGAAAGACTTACAATTGTTATTTGCTGTAATGAGGATGGTTTTGAGAAAACTCCTTTATAGATCATTGAGAAGAACACAAAACCATGTTGTTTCAAGAATGTGAATTTGGGTAGCATGGATTGTGAATATTATGCCAACAAAAGAGCATGGATGACTAGGATTTTATTCCAAGAATATGTTCAACAACTTGATGCAAAAATGGATGGAAGAAGAATTCTTTTAATTGTTGATAATTGTCCTGCTCATCCAAAAAATATTGAAGGTTTGAGAAATATTAGATTTTTTTTTTGTCACCTAACACAACATCAAAGATTCAGCCTTGTGATACAAGGATCATACGAGCTTTTAAGATGCATTATCATCAACGATTTTATCAAAATCTTTTGGAGGGTTTTGAAATTAGAAACCCAAATTCAGAAAAGATTAATATTTTAGATGCAATGAATCTTTCAATCGCGGCATGGAAAATAGGTTTCCACTCAAGTACTATTGCAAATTTTTTTAAAACATTTTAAACTTCGATTGCTAGATGGTAAATCCTAAAAAAATCAAGAACAAATAGACAATGATTGCTTACAACAATTGCAGAATCTAATTAATGGATTAAACTATCGTAACATAATGAATGCTAAAGAGATTTTGAACTATCCGAGAGAAAATGACACAAGTTTGTAGTTTCCTACAGATGAACAAATAATTGAGAATGTTATGAAAACTAACAAAGAAGATGAAGTGGAAGATGATAGTGTGGAATTATAACAAGTTTCGCGCAAAGATGCTCTGAAAGCAACAATCACCTTACATTACTTCCTTTTATAATATGAGAAATTTACATCGGATTTTTTTAATGCTCTAAGAAAAGTTAGAGATGAGATTCAAGGTGATATTGATTTTAAAAAGAAACAAGTAACATTATATTCATATTTTCATAAATCTGTTTAGTTTAGTTATGAATTATGTACAAAATATTTTAATACAGATAATGAATTATTAATTTATATATAAAATGAGACCTATATGAATTTATTTTTTTTGTATTATCTTATAAATTTAGTGAATTATTAATTTACCACATTGGTCCTAACTCGGGACCGAAAAAAATTATTATTTTAGCGAGATTATTAATTTATGTAGTATTAATTTATCGAGGTTCCACTATATCAATTAACAAAAATCCTTTAATAATAACCATTTAATTTTTATGCTAAAAACTATTAACCTTTGTAATGATTTATTTATTACTATCCAAAACAATTATTTAAAGTCCTATAATAATTTAACACATAATATATCAAAATCCTTAATTAACTAATTTTCATAACTACAAAATATCAACTATAATTAGTTAGGATCCTATAATTAATTTAATTCTCTAATTCTCATAACTAATTAAATTCCTTATTAATCAAAATCAATCCACAAAATATTTAAAATTAAGCTAATTATTTTCTAAAAACTAATTCTTAACCAAATAATCAAATTAACATTTAATATACTCATAACTACCTAAAATCCTTTAATATTACAATTTACTTAAATTTAACACTAACCTAATTTCACCCATAATTAATCAAATTATTGTAGCCACTATATCAAATATATATTTCCTAATACCAAAATAAATCAATCAACCATACAACTAATAAAATTAATTAAATTATCCTATAATCAAATTATCCTCCATATATAAATAATATTACTCTAAACCAAAATTTAATAAATTACCACCCATAATTAAATAATCAACCAACCACCAAAAATAAATAAAATAAAAAATCAAAATAATAAAATTAATAAATAAATTTTCTGGGAATAATTTAGAATCAGTACCCTTAATCAATTCACATTCCAAAATAATTAGCCAGAGACAATCGAGACTCGTACCGCGTTGATCAAAGGTGGTGGATGCTTTTGCTGGGATCAGGCATGGAGGAGGCCGCGTGAAAGGAATAGAGTAGCAAAGGCGGCTGAAGTTAGGTGGCCAGTGCCGAAAGAGGCGAGGTGCGAGGAGTTGAGTTGCGAGCTGCGGTGGTTGGGGTCGATCGGCTTCAGGCGGTGGTGTAAGGAGTAGCGACGATCAAGACCTGTGGCTGTTCTGGTTTGACGATGTCGCTGACTCACTTGGAACGGTGCAGTGAACAGTGCCAGAACACCTAGTTACCTATAAATTCATCTCTAATTCTAGAGTTAAAGGGTTGGCCATTTCTTGGTTGGGCAATTGCAATTTTGAGAGAAAATCAACAACAAAAATAACAAAATCAAACACAAAAATCAAATCTAAAACACAATCAAAAATCAATTTCTTCACAAAAATCTTAGAATTTTTCGTAGTTTGTGAGTTTAGAAGTGTGACCATCATAAAGTAAGTATGTTTCGGGATTACAAACACTTCTAGAGGCGAATCAAACTCACTAACTCGAATCATCTCCAAAGATCAAATGTTCTTGAGGTGTTCTTCATCAACTTCAAGCAAATCAACGATTTTTCTTTAAAACCAGCTAAACTGAGATTCTACACTTCATCTCTTTCATATTTCTATTTCATTTTGGTGCTAAATCATAAAAAATTGAGTTATTTGTGAGAGGAACCCACAAAATTCAATTTTGCTAAAATCTGCAGGTTTTTGGGCTAACTTGGCGCTAGCAATTCGCAAGTGGCACACGCCTTTAGCAAGAGGCGCACGCCACATGAAAATGGCGCACACCACTTGATTCCAAAAATTTGCAGATTTCTAGTTTTCTGACATTTTTGGGTTTTTTGACGTTTTTGGGTTTTCTGACGTTTATGAACTCTAATTACCTTGGTATGGGATGAAAGTTACTTCCAGTGGTGGGAGAAATTAACTCAGAAGCCAAACAACTTAAAAAAAATTCAAATCGGACCTAGATTCTGAGATTGAAGTGCATTAGGCTCGACGGTTGAAAATCCATGTTTGATCGAGATAAGTACGTTAATGATTTTGATGTTATTTATTACAATGATTTGTGAATTTTATTCATCTAATAAGGTGAACATTGTGATCATGAGATTGAAATAATATTAAAATTATTATATTTTTTTAGCATTTATTTTATGCACATTTGATTATTATTCTATAATATAAACATATTATATGTTGTTTATCTAACTCATTAACAACTCTAACATTTATGACATTAATTTATATTATGTCAGTTTTAATTTTTATTATTTATTATTTATTATATGATTATTTATCATTTATTAGACTAATATTTGAATTTTGATAATTTTGAATTAATTCTTGCATCAATCATGTTGTATGAATATTTTGAATATGATATAATTATTGTTGTTGCTTGTTTAATGTTTTGAGCTTAATGTTATTTTTATTTATATGAATTGTAATAATTTTATTTTTATTGATTTGTATTAATTAAGGGGAAACGGAAATATGTAAGGAAATTAATGGGCAGAATGTATTTTAAGAGAATTGTAATTCTTTTCTCCTTCCTCTTTCTTTGTGGATGTTTAATTTTCATGCTTGATGTAAGATTTAGAATGTGATAATTTGCTTGAATGACGTCATTCTCAAAATTGTATAAAATGTTTAACATCTCAATTTAATTTAATATTTTAATTAATAAATAAACGAATATATGGACAACTAGGAGGATAATTTATACCGGGCAAAATAGGTGCCTAACACAATCTCATCTCTGTATCCAACTCCCAGACTCACTCTGGTTAAAACCGGATTAATTAATTCTAAATAATTAATTAATTTGAGAAACTTTTTCCCAATTTAGTAAAATAGGGTGGCAACTCCAAATATTTTTCAAAACCTTACCAAAGTAAAGAAGCACTTCTCTGAGGATAAAAATGGGATTGGATAAAATAATTTTTCTGAATTAGAATGAGCCAAACCCTTTTAATTAGGTTTACTAAAAAAAACTCTTAAGAATACCATGAGACGTGCGAAAGCTACTTCGTCCTCAGCCTAGTGACTCCGCTAGATATTGTTAGAGAGTTAACTCCATTAGTTGTCCAAATATTGATATTTATTAATTGTATCATTAATTTAAATTGTGTTTAAATTTAATGCAAATATAAATGTTATTTATGCATTTAATCTCTTCTCAATTCTTATTTCTACCTAACGTCCTTCGGTGATATTGAGGGATGTAATCTCCTTACTCTATTTGACTATAGAGATCCGCCATTAATATACACCACCCATAAGTCAAGTACCATTTTGGTGTATCAAAAGAGTTAGCACAATCCGTTATTACCTTTTACTTAGAACCAAAGTAAACAGAAAGAAATAATCAGCTCTCGCTTATGGAACCCAGGACTTTGCATATTCGGTCTAAACTCATGTAGTGGACCATAGTTGTTTCCTCTTAGGATATACTATAATAATACTTTTTTGATATATTTATCAAATAAATGTGAGATACGTCAGGTCCAAAACCCCATGTTGGTTTATGGGCCTAACCTAAATGTCCTAGGAACAAAAGAGATTATAGATCATTAATCATGTGTGGGAGCTATAAGGGTGCAGATCATGCGTTTCCTTACTCCCGTCCCCTTTGTTTGTATATACTTGCTATGTTTGTGTTGTGTTGCATTCATACATCACTTAACTTGTTTTCTTATAGCCATATAGGGGTATTCTGTCATGTCTTGGTTCCATTGATCAAAGTAGTAAAGAGAGAAAGACTGAAGAGAAATACTTGAACCAAAACAAATCATGTTCGAGAGTCGACATACGAAGACCCTTACTACAAATGTGTTAGGTTTGTAAAAAAAAATACATTGGGCCTACTATAAAAAACACATTTTCGAGCAATATATGAAATTTCTTACATTAGGTCAAAATTCTTTCTGAAAATCCTGAAAATCTTGAGATATGTATGGTGGCATTTGGAGTATTCTCAAAATTCAACATTTTGACCAATATATGAGGACATTTATTTTTAAGCCAAATATTTTCAATCTCAGAAAAAAAATTAAAAAAAATGAAAAAAGGGGCTGTTCAAATGTCGGCAATATTTGAATGTAGAAAAAAGGAACATTCCAAATATTTGGTTATAGAATAAAAGTCCATTTTGATTCTTATAAATTCTTGAAAGTTTTTCTTCATCGTATTTTGAAAAATCGCAACCGAATAATGATAGAATACAGCATAAATCGTATTGCATGATATTGTGTTGTGCGATCGTTTTTTTCATGTGTCATTCAATAAACATGCATACATGCATAACATCATGTGACTAACCTCCATTTTATGCAGTCATGATAGCACCTCACAAAAAGAAAGCACCAAAAGTAGGCAGTTAGTTGAGGTCAGAAAATCCCTCAGTTAGAATTAAAGAATCTTCAACTCCTTTTGATCCATCTGGTGCGATCTCTTCCAGTTCGTCGGATCCTGCTTTGAGATTGGATGTTCTCCTGTTCAAATAGATTTGTTAGTTCTAAACTCTATTCCTTCTAAGAAAATGGTTGAACCCAATATTCCCACTTCGAAAGCGAAAAAGTAGATTGAGAGAACAATGGCAGCCAGCCTTAAAGAACTCACAAGATCTAATAAGGGAAAAGATAAGGTGGTAATTGAAGATGCCGAAGAAGCCAATAATGATTCTGCAAAAGAAGAACAAGTTGATGACACCTAGCAAGACGAAGAGTTTTTCAAGAAGATACCTGCCAAGCAGAGTGAACCCAAGCTGATTGTCTTAGTAAAACTCGAGAAGCTTGATAAGAAGTTCAAAAAACTACATTCTTTCGTGAGGTCAAAAGGCATGAATCGATATATGGATTTGGATGATGATGAGGACGAAGAACTTGAATTGAAGCAGACGATCTCAGTCACTTACAATATGCCAAAAGTAGCAAAGTACGATGGGACTGGTGATCCAAAGATACACTTTCTATAGTACAAATCAATCATGGAGTTGTCGGGACTGCCATCAAGGGAAATTCTGAAGATGTTCCCAATGTCTTTAACGGGATCTTCTCAGACTTGGTACTACAACTTGGATGGGAAATTTAGGAGAGACTGGAGTGAACTAACCAACATATTTCTCAAAGAGTATGCCTATAATCTTCGTATAGGTGTCAATCTAAGGGATTTGGAAGCAACTGTACAAAAGCATGATGAATCCTTCACAGACTACATGGTTAGATGGAGAGCCAGAGTCACTCAAATGAAGAACAGGCCATATACCAAAGAGTAGATAAAGATCTTTATCAAGGGGACTTAGCCGATATTCCATAAGAAGATGTATTATATGCCACTAACTAAGTTCTCTTAGGTTTACAAAGTGGGAACTGCCATCAAAGACAAAATCAGAAAAGACGAAAGTTATAAGGATTGGGCTAGGAATGTCATTAAGACCGAGTTTTAAGGATCCAGACAGTCAGCTAAGACCAGCATGAATACAACAACTGTCGCCTTGCAGTTGAAAGCCACTAATGTGCCATAGCGGATGAATTTCGATCCTAACAATAGTACCAAGGCACCTCCTAATCTAGAAATGTGCCACCTCTTGAGGATTTGTATATGATCAAATCTGAAAAAACTTATGTGGAAGTGCTGGTTGAATTTGAGGTAGAAGAAGAAGAAAAAAAAGAGAAACAAGAAAAGAGACAAGCTACTAAGGTGTAGAAAGAGGAGGATAATAATAAGAAAGCAGATATATCAAGGGAGAAGAGGACCCTACTAAGCAGTAAGGACCTGCGTATGGAAAAGCTTTGAGGAAGATGACCTTGCCGACATGTATTTTTGTATTAAATTTATTTATGATGAACTATCAATGTTGTGTAATATAATGAACTTTGATTTTGCTTACTTGTTTGATGTTCTTCCTGATATTTTTTTTTTCATCAAATAGATAAACACATGCGCACATTGGCATTAATTCATCATACATGCTTAATTTTAATATAAACACAAAAGAAATCCTTGGAATTTGCTAATTAGGCCCAGCCTAACGCTAGAGTTAAGCATCAAATTTCAAAGTCTAATTACAAATAAAGTAAGAGCTTCTACATGGAGTTATAATAGGGACAGATGGGTCCACAGCCCAATGTGCAATGCATTGGTATCCTGGGGAGCAAGCCAATATGGCAAAAATGGATTGAGAACGAAGCAGGCTAAAGGGGAAGTAGCAAACAAATTGCCGCTGGATTTCAAATAAATTGCTTTTTATTATGATCAACTACCCAACCTCATTTTGAGGTCCCCAAAGAAAATGGGCAAGCAGGGCAAATATGTGTACAGATTACAGAACTCCAAAGCATTTATGGCAGATGATCAAATGCAGTTCTTTAATATCCAGCAGTAGATGACCAAAATAATACATCTTGAATCAGTTACTAGAGATGGCAAATGAGCCTTACAAATCTTGACATTGCATTTCATAAGTCTTGCACAAGCAACTGTATAAGAGAACGTCAAATGATGTGTTGGGAAGAGATGTATCAATGAAGGAAGCTGAGATAATTTTGAAATTCATCTGCACAGAAGTTTGAAGTTTTCATACAAGCAAAGAAGATTTTGTACCAGGATTCTTTTAGCTATTAATCAAGATAGATCATTTTTTCTATTAGGATGAGGGCAAAATCTTTCGAAGAGTGTCAATAACAAGTAAGCAACTAAGTTCCCTTTACAAGTTGAGATCCCTCATCTTGTGGCCACAAATAACATAGTTCAGTCTCAATCGGAAGATAAAATGTGATTAGTGAAATATGGAATTCAGTATTATTAATCGGCATTAAATCATCCACAAGAGAATGGGACAGCAAAAGAAATTTCAACAAAAAATTAAAAAGAAAAAAAGAAAAGAAGAAAAATGGAAGTAAAAGAAGAAGAAAAAAGAATAGACAAAAGGGAAAAGAAAATAAAAGAAAGAAAAGATTTTGACAAAAGTTACCAAGAATCCTTTTGTTTGAGCCATTAAATTGCTATACGAGTTATTAAACCGTAGCTAAATCTGTGAATGGAGCAACCCCTTATTTGCCGATACATGGGTTAAACAGCCGCAATACCAACAGTAGCAAAAGTGCAATCCTTACGCATAGTGATGAAATCCGAAATTTCAAAACGTTAATGGGTCGAAGAAGCATTATAAAAAGCTAGCAAGCATTCCTAAATGGTAAAGACTTAATTCCCGGTTCATGGACCAACTTTATAAGAGGGAGATGGCCAAATAGTTCAACAAGAGAGTCAAGACGAAGCTGATGAAGTTAGAAAATCTTATTTCGTAATAGATAAGATTGAACGCTCGCAACCCAAGGGGGAAATTTGAGCCCAAATTAGGAGGACCCATTCTTGATTAAGAAGATGTTTTCGAGTAACATAGTGAAGTTATCAGACACGAAAGGCGATGAGTCCATCAAAATGATCAGTGTGGATAGGCTGCAGGAATTCTTTGTGTAAATCAAAATGTTATGGCCAAGCCCATTAATTAATTCACCTTTTGTGTTCTTATTAACTTTAAAGCATGTCACGCTGAGTTTGTGTTAATATGCAAATGTCATGAATTTACCTCGATGGAATGAAATAGTAGGGAATATATCAAACACTTAAAGTAATAAGATGATTCATTCAAAAGTGCATACATTTATATAATTGCACCTTCGAGCATTTCTCACCAGAAAACAGGACATGGGCATTTACATGCCAAATTTGAGCAAAAATCTAACTATCAACAAATCAGCTAACTCTAAATTAGCACCTACTCTAAAATAAGCCTGGAGCCAACAACAATACAAGTCAGAAGAAGTTCTATCAGGCACATTAGGAAAGAGTATGGTCATGCGACTAGGCCAGGTGGAGATGAAATGAGACAAAAATCATCGGGTGATAAGGCCACCTTCAAATTGCCTGTAATCGGGGACAATTTGGTAATGACCATACTGTCGTACAACCTAGCTGGGATAGCAAGCCACCGCCATTGACAAGCCACACAAGGGTAAACAAGGGATATGAGAGGATACGGTGACACATCCCATATGCCACCATGGACAAGTCCATCTAATTCCTTCAACAGTAAGATCTTGGAAAATCATAGTCTAATCTTCTAGGGTCACTCCAATCAAGCGGCATTGACGATGGACATGAACTCGTAATCCATAATTGGGTATTAAATGGTCCAGTGGTGGAGTCATCACTTGTAACTTCTCAAAAGCTCACAACTGCAGATGCATGAATAAAAAAAAGAAGAAAAAAGCTTGTTAAGTTGAAAACTCGTAAGGGCGGTTTAAGCAAAAGTTAGACCATGCAAAATAAGAAAAATGCATCTACCTATAGTACAAGCAGGCTTCCCATTGGACCAATCATCAAAGTGGGATCTTGGACATGTTCCCCTAGTAGGTGAGTGTTTTAGCGGGACAAGAGGAACCGGCGTACAATGCCGAGCCATTTGTTTAACTATAGAAACCAATCCAAGGTTGTCTTGTCCATCAACGCTGGTGAGTAATAAGTATTGTCTGAGAACACAAAAACATACAAGTGAAAGCTAGAATGGGCTAGCACGGTCCATGGTCATCGCATGGTCAACAATTTGCCACAAGGGTAAAACATCCAATCCAAGCTCATATGTAGAAAGTTCATAAGCAGAGAGGCTAAGAACAGCCGGGACTAGTGAGGCAGGGTCTATATTCAATTGGAGCAAAGCCAGGATCTCTCCAACTTATGGCCAGTTGCCTGAAACACCACTAAATTTTTCAACAGATCTCAAAGTCATTATGGCAAAATAGATTGTCAGAAGGATCAAAGTGGCTAATAAGCCATTTCATCAATCTGGGTTAGATTCGAATGTTTCGATAATAACTCAGGCCCTTGAGTTCAAAAGGGGATAGCAACTCCTAATTATCACGGCTAAAACTTTGGAATAATGCTTCAAATTCAAATCCCAAGGATCGATCCATGGAAAATGAAAAAGTGAGAAGTTTGGAATTTTCACTATGAGAGAAGGGTTATGAAACACAATGAATACGTCATGGGTCTTTATAGCACAAGAATGAGAAGACAAGATGATAGCTGGCTGTCATTTTAGCTTTAACTAGATACTAATTCAATCATGATATTCTTCTAACAATGTAATAAATAGTTGTAAAGGTGCTAATGCAATCATTTCAATCATGACATGAAAAGAAGATTATCTCTTTGCAAGGTTATTCTTAGAACTTAGCCTATAGTATGAAAGCAATAAGGGAAGACTGTAACAATCAAACCTCTTATCGCTAGACTCCCTTGAGTCCTCATCATTGATTTCTTCTGCCTATTCAATCATCAAATGTTAGCGCTTGACACCTTCGACTAGCCCATCTGCCTCATGACGCCCCTTAATCGTGGCCAAGGGCAAGCTTCACGTCAACTCTCTACACGCATGCATAAGGATAGATAAATGCATTTCATGCATACATGGCATATGTTGTTTATACTTACAGTTACACACTCGACCGAGAGCCCAGCCACCCCCAGTTGGAGTTGTGCTGATTTTTGCAATTGGCTCATCTCTCAGATTCCTTTATATAAATAAGGGAAGGACAACAGCCATACATTGCACTATAATCAGTCTCAAAGGACAAAGTGAGATCAAAGCCCACCATAAAATGCATTTAAGAATAACTAGAGGTTAGGCTTAAGACAAACAACAATTGAAGAAAAAATTAGGGTAAGGCCCATAGCTAAAGGCAATCAGAGCAAATTGGGGCAAGCCCACAGTAACAAGAAATAGAAGAATAAATTGGGGCAATGCCCACAACTAAAAGCAATTCAGAGTAAGCTGGGGCAATGCCCACAACTAAAAGCAATTCAGAGCAAGCTGGGGCAAGCCCACAGTAATAAGAAATAGAATAATAAACTATGGCAAAGCCCACAACAAAAAGCCATTTAAAGTAAGCTCTAAAATGAGCAACAGTTGAAGGATTGAACTAGGGCAAAGCCCACAACAAAAAGCGATTTAGAGCAAGCTCCAAAATAAGCAACAGTTGAAGAATAAACAGTGGCAAAGCCCGTGGAAAAAAATATATAATTAAAATAAAGTCAAGTGAAGACCAGCAATAAGAAGCCATAGAAGAACAAACAAGGGCAACCCCCACAGTAAAAAGAAATCAAAGGAGAGCCTGTGAGGAGGAGCAATCAAGAGCAACTGGGGTAAGCCCACAATAAGACGCAATAAAAAGATTAAAACTGGGGCGAAGCCCAGAAGATAAAAAAGTTCAGAATGGACCAGAGTACAACCCATAATAAGAATTCAAAAGAATGAGCAGGGACAAGCCCCACAAGAAGAATCTCTAGCTACAAAAAAAGGTAGTGCACGTTAAAAAAAAGGTCCAAAATTGACTCCAAAGGTATGAGCCAAGCCGCCTTCCTTGCACATAACAAGTACCAGATAAAGAAGCCTATCCTGATGACAGAATATAAGTAAAGACCTTATAGGCAACGGCTACTCATATAGCCAAGAAATAAAGTCCTGATTCGCCGCCAAAGCAAAAACATCAACACTGGCCGCAAATGTAATCCCTCGACCATAAGTAAGTTTTCTCAACTCTATTTCAATATAAACTCATATGTTCAATCCAAAATTACACACTAGTCAATTCAATTAAGCCGTCCTGTGTGGCGCGCTGTAAGTCCTTTAAGGCTAGTCAATTAAATCAAGTCATCCTACGTGGCGCGCTGTAAGTCCCTTAAGGCTGGTCAATTCAATCAAGTTGTCCTGTGTGGCATGCCATAACTCCTTAAGACTGGTCAATTCAATGAAGTCATTTTGTATGGCGTACCACAAATCCCTTGAGGCTGGTCAATTCAATAAAGCCATCTCGTGTGGCATGCCATAAGTCCTTTAAGGCTAGTCAATTCAATAAAGTTGTCCCGTGTGATGCGCCATAAGTCCCTTGAGGCTGGTCAATTCAATAAAGTCATCTTGTGTGGTGCGCTGTAAGTCCCTTGAGGTTGGTCAATTCAATTAAGTTATCTTGTGTGGCACACCATAAGTCCCCATGTGGCTGGTCAATTAAGTCATCCCATGTGGTGCGTCGTAAGCCCCTTGAGGCTTGTCAATTCAATGGAGTCGTCTTGTGTGGTGCATTGTGAGTCCTTAAGGCTAATCAATTCAAAAAGCTGTCTCGTGTGGCACTCTATAAGTCCCTTAAGGCTAGTCAATTCAATCCAGTCGTCCTGTGTGGCGCACCATAAGTCCATTATGGCTGGTCAATTCAATTCAGTCATCCCACGTGGCTCGCCATAAGTCCCCATGTGGCTGGTCAATTAAGTTAATTAAGTTGTCTCGTGTGGCACGCCATAATTCCCTATGTGGCTTGTCAATTACGCCAATTAAGCCATCTTGTGTGGTACGCCGTAAGTCCCTATGACGCTGGTCAATTAAGCCATCTCGTGTGGCGCATTGTCCAGCGTGATACGTCAATTAAATCAATCAAGTTTTCTAGCATGATGCTCCTTGCACAACGAGGATTTTCAAGCTTGTCGGCCAGCGTAACGTGCCTCGCACAATGAGGGTCTTCAGTCAAGTCGTCCAGCGTGACACGTCTCGTGCAGTGAGGATTTTCAATCAAGTTGTCTAGCATGACATGCCTCGTGCATCGAGGATGTTCAGTTCAGTCATCCAGCGTGACGCGTCTCGCGCAACTAGGATTTTCAATAAAGTCATCCAGCGTGACGCATGTTGTGCAGTGTGAATTTTCAATTAAGTCATGTAGCAGATGCACCTCGCACAGCAAGGATTTTCAATTAAGTCGTCCAGCGAATGCACCTTATGCAATGAGGATTTTTAATGAAGTCGTCCAGTGTGACGCACCTCACGCAACGAGGATTTTCAATAAAGGCATCTAGCGTGATGCGTCTCCCACAGCGTGGATTTTCAATTAAGTCGTCCATCGTGATGCGCCTCCCGCAGTGAGGATTTTCAATTAAGTCATTCAATGGATGCACCTCGTGCATCGAGGATTTTCAATTAAGTCATCTAGCATGATGCATCTTACACAGCAAGGATTTTTCAATGAAGTTGTGTAGCATGATGCGCTCGGCGCAGCGAGGATATTCAATCAAGTCATCCAGCGTGACGCGCCTTGTGCAGTGAGAATTTTCAACCAAGTCATCCAACATAACGCACCTCGCGCAATGAGGATGTTCAATAAAGAAGTCCAATGGACGCGCCTCGTGCAGCAAGGATGTTCAATCAAGTCAATCAGCATGACACACCTCCTTGAGGAGAGCATCTCAAAATCAGGTCAGTCGCAGTATCACACCCATCATCTGTAGAAGTCATCCAGTGTGACGCACCCTTATAACCACCTGTATGGTGTATTTCATTAAGTTTTCCATCATTCAAAAGGATAACTTCTAGAAGAGGAGCATTATCATCAAATCACCTATGAAGTTGGCATGCCACAATCACACAAGTCATTCAATGAACACAAGTCAGGTAAGTACGATTATTACTTACGCGTCTCCTTTACATTTTGATAAAATCTTACTTAAAAAGCAAAATATTATCAAAATGGGGACAAAC
Source organism: Jatropha podagrica (assembly GCA_947857235.1). Classification (NCBI taxonomy): domain Eukaryota; kingdom Viridiplantae; phylum Streptophyta; class Magnoliopsida; order Malpighiales; family Euphorbiaceae; genus Jatropha; species Jatropha podagrica. The sequence continues at coordinate 57,364 of CANUEP010082633.1, read as the reverse complement.
TTTAGACGCTTAATTTTTTCCTTAAAAATAGACTTGATGATGATAGCCTGTACTACTAAAAAGAGGATGAAGCACCATAAGAACTTGATCCTGAAGCAATGATCCGAATCTAGGAAGTGCAACCCTTAGCACCTTTTTTCACATTTTTGGCAAAACAGTGCCCATAAGCGCATCTCGTGTTCGCCCGGAATGCGCCTCAGTGTCCTACGATACTCTGTGCATCACCCGGACCAATTTCATAAAAATTAGGTTGGTTTGCTGGTGGGGTTCACAGTGGCCTAAATGGGGCCCACATGTGGAGCCCATTAGTGATCATTAAGGGGCCCATCAATGGTGATGACATTTCTTATGATAGAACGAGTTCGGAATGTCCAATTGATTCGATTCTTGAACTAGTAATCCAAGGGTAAGAAATCAGATATATTGGATCATTTTTAAGTTTTTGCGGTTCATACCAAAATAGGGTCTGGAAATTCGTCCCAGGTGCACAAGGGATAAATTTTCATGCCTTACATTGACATACGTGCCATTTGAAATAATTTTGTGAAAAATAGCAAACCGAATCATTTGTGCGGCCCACTTTCCACATAGGCAGTGAATAGTGCCAAAACACCCATTTGCCTATAAATTCATCTCTAGCTTTAGGGTTATGGGGTTAGTAATTTCTTGGTTGGGCAATTGCAATTTTATGAGAAAACCAACATTAAAAACACAAAAACAACAAAATCAAACACAAAAATCAAATCTAAAATGCAATTAAAAATCAATTTCTTCATAAAAATCTTAGAATTTCTCTTAGTTTGTAAGTTTAGAAGTGTGATCATCACAAAGTTAGTATGTTCCAAGATTACAAACACTTCTAAAGGCAAATCGAAAACACAAACTCAGATCATCTCCAAAGATCAAGTGATTTTAAGGTGTTATTCACCAACTTCAAGCAAATCAACGATTTTTCTTCAAAACCAAGTAAACTGAGAGTCTATACTTCATCTCTTTCGTATTTCTATTTCATTTTGGTGCTAAATCATAAAACATTGAGTTATTTATGACAGGAACCCATAAAAACTTGATTTTGCTTAAATCTGTAGCTTTCTAGGCTGACTTAGCGCCAACCATTCACAAGTGGCGCACGCCACTTGAGCCAAAAATCTGCAGATTTCTAGTTTTTTGACGTTTATAAACTCTAGTTACCTTGGTATAGGACGAAAGTCACTTATAGTGGTGTGAGAACATTAACTTAGAAGCCAAACAACTTAAAAAACTTTAAATTGTGTCTACATTCTGAGATTGAAGTGGGTTAGGCCTGAGGGTTGAAAATCCATGTTTGATCCGGATGAGTACATTCATGATTTTAATATTATTTCTTACAATGATTTGTGAATTTTGTTCATCTAACAAGATGAATATTGTGATCATGAGCTTGAAATAATATTAAAATTGTTATATTTTATTTCTAGCATTTATTTTATGCACATTTAATTATTGTTCTATAATATGGATATATTATATGTTGTTTATCTAACTCATTAACAACTCTAATATTTCTTACATTAATTTTTATTATTTATTGTTTATTTTATGATTATCTATCATTTATTGGACTAATATTTGAATTTTGATGATTTTCAATTAATTATTACATCAATCATGTTTTATGAATGTTTGAATATGATATAATTGTTATTGTTGCTGCTTGTTTAAAGTTTTGAGTTCAATGTTAGTTTTATTCATATGAATTGTAATTATTTTATTTTATTTATTTATTTATTAAGGGAAATGGGAATATGTAAGGGAACTAATGGATAGAATGTATTTTAGGAAGATTGTAACTCTTTTCTCCTCCCTCTTTTTTTGTGGATGTTTAATTTTCATGCTTGATGTATGATTTGGAATGTGATAATTTGCTTGAATGATATCATTTTCAAAATTACATAAAATGTTTTATATCTTAATTTAATTTAATATCGCAATTAATAAATAAATGAATATATGGACAACTAGGAGGATAGTTTATACCGGATGGAATGGGTGCCTAATATCTTTCCATCTCCGTACCCAACTCTTGAGCTCACTATGGTTAAAACAGGATTAATTAATTCTAAAGAATTAATTAATTCGAGAAATTTTTTCTTAATTTAGTAAAATAGGGTGGCGACTCCAAATATTGTTCAAAACCTTATCAAAATAAGGAAGCACTTCTCTGAGGATAAAAATGGGATTAGATAAAATAATTTTTTTGAATTAAAATGAACCAAGCCCGTTTAATTCAATTTACTTTAGAAACTCTTAAGAAAACCATGAGACGCTGTGCGAAAGCCACTTCGTCCTCATCGGGGTATTACACTATTCCTGATTTGAGTGACTTTGGTTTTCCATCTAGCCATATAATCGGTAAAAGGCTCATCTTACTTTTGTGTAGTTGCCTCTAGATCTCTTAAATTGACACCCATTTGGCTATTGTAGGCATATTCCTTAAGAAAGATTGTAGTGAGCTCGCCCTAGTCTCTTCTAAACCTCTTATCTAAATTGTAATACCATGTTTGAGCATAATTGGTTAGAGACATCAGGAACATCTTCAAAATTTCCTTCGATGGTAGCCCTACTAGCTTCATGATAGATTTGTACTACATCAAATGTACTTTTAGATCGCCATTCCCATCATACCTTGCTACCTTCGGTATCTTATAAGTAACCAGGGTTTTTTATCACAGTCCTAGTTCTTCATCATCATCTGCATCGATGTCTATGTATTGGTCCATGCCTTTAGATTTCATAAACAGATGCAGGTTTTCCAACTTCTTATCCAGTTTCTCTACTTTCTTTGAGACCACTAGCTCAATATCAAACTTTTTCAATGGTCCCTTCTCGAAGTATTCTTCATCCAGCCATGTATCATCTGTAGGTTCTTTCTTTGTTGATGCTTCATTAGTCCCCTTTCCTTCCTCCAATACAACTTTTTTTCTTACCTTTATCTGCCTTCATGATCTTCTCAAGACTACTTGCCATCATTTTCTCAAATAGCTTCTCAATATTGGCCAATGAAAAGTTCTTAGCCATTTTATCAGCCATAGAAACTTGTAAATCTAGCTGTTTTGAATGAGTTACTTCAGCTTCATGATTTCTTTCCTTTGAATCATAAATCAAGTAAAGCCTTAAGTTAATAGTTAATTAAATAGTTAATAGTTAATTAAATTAGTTAATTAAAAATCAAAATTTTTAATTAAATTGAGTTTATTAAATTGAATATATTGAGGTCCTTATGCTCATTATTCCTAGCATTGAATAAACTGGATATTCACCCTATCAAGGCCATAAATCAATGATGAGTTCTGTTCAGCGCCTAAAAAGGCACCTGAATTGGACTGAACCCTTTGTGTCAAGCTATTATTTTTTTGTTCTCTAAAAATCATGGAGTAAGACATCGGCTTCTCAATAAGTCTTTTGATTACATGTTCGACTTCTTTGAAAAAAACAATAGTGGCACCCGTGTAAACGACGTGCTCTACCTAACTGAGCTATAGCCCTTGTGTTTGTGATACATATTTTATCATGTTAATAATTTCTTATCAAGATGAATATTATATGATCCAACATCCTAATTGTTCGATCTCTTTGATCGGTATTGCTTATAAATAATATTCCATTTATAATCCATCGATGTGGTGGATTCCATTTCTTTCTCTTTATGATGATAAATGACCTACTTAACTCAATGGTTAGAGTATTGCTTTCATACGGTGGGAGTCATTGGTTCAAATCTAATAGTAGGTAGAACTTATTAGATATCAAAATCTATGTTATCTAATAAGTTTTTTTACCCACCTCATTTTTTTACTTTATTTTATTGATTTCTTTTCCGTTCCATTCTTTTGAATTGAAAAAATTTTCCGTTGTATTAGAATCTGATTCTACTTAATGATTCTATTCAATAAAAAAATAGGATGTATAAACAGAACTTTTGTTTATATGGAAGTTCTTTTTATTATTCAAACATACCAACTAATTATAGTTATGAAATTACATTGATAGCCTCTACACGTGCCCTAACTCGTCTGAGAACTAGATTTGCCTTAATTGTTTCTCTTTCCTTCCGCTTTTCTTAAGTTAGCTTCTACTATTTCAAGAGTTTGCTGAGCTTCTTGTGTATCAATCACTAGCCTTCTCTACATCATTTACTAAAACAGCAATCTCATTATTACTTCTTCTAGCAAAACCACTCATCAGAGCCATCGTTAACCATTTGGCATTCCTTCCTGGTACTTTTGACTGAGGCAAGGCCTTTAGAAAAGGAAAAGGAAGTTTCATGCTTCAAATTAGAACTCTCACTTCGGCTCGACTACCTATACTATGTGGAACCTTCAACCAAGCTATCCTCTCTCTTGAAGTTTGACCCCCTCGCTTCTGCCTTCAACTTGCCTTGCTTTCCTGCCCTTGGGCCTTCAAACAGTCTAGTTGCTGCTGGCTGCTCTTAGCTGAATGCCTTGCTTCGCCCAACAGCTAGTGGAGACAAACGACTAAGAAGATTGATGACAGGAGAACACCTTAGCTTTATGACTTTTCTGTAATTACTAATCCTTACCTTCTTTTTAGTCCTGGACTAATGCTTCTTTATGTCTGCCATTAGCTTAAGGCTAGCGTAACAGAGGGCTTCCTCGCAACAAGCTTTATAGTCAGGGAGCTTGTTTGGCTTTCTTCTTTTTGACTATAAGGACTAATGAACTTCTTTCTTATCCGTAAGCTAGGGTCGTTCGGGCAAAAAATTGAGTTTCATACTGGGTGAAGCTTAGCATAGGCTTACTTTTATTCTACAACTGGTAGGGCTTCTTCTTATTTCATATTATGACAAATCGATAATTTTCACCTTCCCTTGGGTAAGAAAGCCTATCGTGTATAAAACAAACAATTCCTTCCTCCACGTAACTCTAATTGGCTTGGTCTCAAGTGGAGAAGATTCAACCTTAAGACTAGAACTTGTCGATTTTGTAGGTACTAACTTAGACAGATCGAGGGGGTTGAAGGTTCTTCAATTCTGACCAGATGATCTTTTATCCTCAACTAGCTATCCTCTTTCAATGTTTTCTTGCTTTTTGGCGCTATCTTGTCTGTAGAAAGTAAATGTTAGAAACATGAAATGATGTGTGCATAAATGAATGCCAATATATGAAATGTCATACGAAAAGATGTCACACAATCAAAATATCGTGAAATGCAACTGATGTTATAGTTAACTAAGGTTTGAATTAAATCGATCAAATCTTGAATCGGCAAAAGAAACTCTCAAAACTTGCTTGAAGATAAAACAAGCTCTGTTTATTACCCAAATGCTTCATACATTTTTTATCCTTTTCTTTTTACCTCAAGATGTGATTTGAACAAGGATTTATTCTCTCTTTTTCCTTTTTTTTTTTTTTGTATTTTGTATTTGTATTTATAGTTGTATTTTTAGTTGGCTAATAAATAACTCCATAATTAGACCCAAAATTTAAATACTAGCCTAAAAATGCTGATACATTCTTGCTTCTTTTAAAGAAAAATAACCGATTTCCATAAGGCGATCGACATAATCACGTATATGGGCAAATCGTTCCTCTATACTATGGAAAAGGGTCAAAACTTCGATCTGGACATTCCGAATTTCTTATGAAATGTCACACCCTAACTCCAACCACTAGAGGAATTGTCTGCTTTATATCAAGTCGGTTCCACTCCATACTGGATCGACAACACCCACATGGTTTTGTCCCGCAGATGAAATGAAAAACTTTTCAGGAAGTCACCAATCCTAGGAATTTTTTTAAGCGAGCACGCTTAACCTTGGAGTTCTTCCAACTCTCCAGTCATTCCACCAAAAAGCGCCACTTATGATTAGTTTTCTACTTTTCGATATATGATCTAATTTATTCCTATGTCCCGCATTTCACTACCCTAGCTAGCCTACCATCCTACAAGCTCTTGCTCTACTCGCCCTCTTAGCATCACTTTGCCAGGTCGGAATGTCACAGGCCCACTAGCTTTCGTGTGGTTCATCCTCGAACTATACATATACTGGAGGGAGTCTAGCTGATTTTGAAAAAAACATGACAAAAATCATAAAATAAGATTTGATATGATTTTTAGTTAATTTTATGTGATTTTATTTCATTATTTATTGAGTAATTAGGATTTTTCAAATGGTATTATTAAAATACTTATAAAAATTAATTGTTATCATACAAGTAAATGGCTTATTTAAATGATAGTAATTATCAAACAGAAATTTAAAAATAAATAGTAAATTTAATTCTAATTATTAAAAATTATTGTCAAAATATTGGTTGATAAGTATTATTGGTATTCATTGTAATTAGAAATTTAGTAAAATTTATTTTGACTACTATTAATTAGTAGTGTAATAATAATAATAATAATAATAATAATAATAATAATAATAATAATAATAATAATAATAATAAGAGAAAATTATTATTCAGTCCTTGACATTTGACCAAATTAACTAACTCATTCTTGTATTTTTATAACATTACTTAGTAGTCCATGAGGTTATCTTTGTTAGACTATTTGGTTCTTCCATCTCTTTTTTTCAAGTTTGCCATTAAAGTCATTGAAAAAGACAAAAATACCCTAACTTTTAATATGGAAAAGACTATATTAACCTAGGTTAACTCTTCGTTAATCCCTGCCTAGCAATATTTTCACTCCCACTCCTTCACGATACCTCAACCTTGGCTATCTTGCTCCCGACGATTTGAGCATAAAGGGCAAAGAGAGAAGAGGAATGGAGGGTATGGGCTCTAATGACAAGATTTGTGGCAAAAAAGTAATGGATCAGTGATAACACTGAATACTAAGATCGCATAATGCAACAGAGAAGTGGATGATTTAGAAGTAGCAGTGGCATTAAGGGAGTGGAAAATCTTGTCAAAATTTTTTTACAATAAGAATTAAGAGAGAGGAAACGTAGAAGAAATGTACCCAAAAGAAACGCAGTGAAATACTTGAGGGAGATGTTGGTTCTCATCGAAGATTTGCATCTGGCGTTGATGGCTCTCAATTATAAAATGACACATGAAGAAGCCATTCTTGTCGCGGCATTGCTTCTGGCACTTCTGACAGTAGCATTAGAGCTTTGGAGACCTTTGGCTTTGATTCTATCAACAATTGATTGTTCTTGCCCATTTAGGTTTAATTATTCAAGGAGAGGGGCATTTAGTTTAACCAGGTGGAATCAAAGAAAAAAATGGATTTTTACTGGGAAGGGAGAGGAAGCAGAATTAGGGATTTAATAATTTGGCTTTTCAGTTGTTGGGGTCTAAAATAACTTCAATTCCTAAACCTTTATCTTCAATTCGTTTCAAATTACAATACAATTGGTTGAGTTTGCTAGGGCATAAACAAGCTATCGATCGAGCGATTCTGTTGTAACATGCAGCAATTTTTTTGCGATTTGCGATCATCGAATTAGCACACCGGTATTTGAGAGTGATAAAAAATCTCACTATTTTAGCAGCTAGGTGCATGAGAACCATGGTGGGAAGCGATTGGTAATGAAAGAGATAATGGAGAATACTTAACTAGGTTAATTTAGTCTTTTCCATATTAAAGTTAGGGTAATTTTTTTTTTTTAGTGACTTTAACAACAAAATTGAAAAAAAGTGGATAGAAGGATCATTAGTCAAACAGAATTAAACTTCAAGGACTACTAACTAATGTTATAAAAATATAAGAATGAATTAGTCAATTTGATCAAACGCGAAGGACTGAATAATAATTTTCTCTAATAATAATAATAATAATAATAATAATAATAAGAGGAGGAAAAAGGAGAAAGAAAACAAAAATAGTCTCTGGCTTCTCCCGACACGACATCCTCTCCCTGGCTCCTCCCTCTCGTTTTCCGTCGCCGACCACCGCCCAATGAGATCAGGGTGGCGATCGATGCTCCTTGAGCCACAGGTCCTGTTTCTGGCTTCTTTTTACCCGAGTAGAGCCTCCAGCGGTACAAATCGGGATTGGTTCCCTCGACGATTCGTTCTTAATCTCCGGAGGTTTCGCGTCGTTACCGGAAGTTCTAAGGGGAAAGACAAGCATCGATCGCGTCCCCATTATCTCCCGATCCTTTTCCCTCTCTCAATTCCGGCGACGGCGCTAAAAGGAAGAAAACACCGTGAGAGGAAGAGATGCAGCGGCTGTCAGTGGATTTTGCGGCCAAACAAGCCACTGCCTTGGTAAATGAATGCTGGATTAGAGCTCCCTGTGGAATTCCGAACACTGATAAAAAATTTTGTGAAATTCTGGGCGGTTTCGATTTCCGGCCACTGTCCTGTGGCGGTTCTGACGGCGGTGCCGACGACGATCCGGCGAGACAGCCGGAAGGCAGAATATTACATTTGAATATTACATTTCGCGTACTAAGTCCGATTTTTGATCGTTATTCTTTGAAATTCAACTTTGTTAAATTCACTATATTTGCAAAGTTAAAAATTATGGTTATCGAATTTAGTCAGTCCGGATTAGAATAATTAAATTAATTGTTTAGAATTGATAATACGATTAATTATTTTGAGTTGACAAATTATAAGAATTGGCAAGTAAAGATAATAAGAAATTATAAACAATATGATTAAAACTAAGACAATTTAAGTTTATCCATAAATTAATCAAAAGAAGAATGAATCATGAGATTAGTAATTATAAAATGCAAATGTTGGGCAGAGCAAATATTAATCAAGTTTCTATTTATAAAATAATAAATTATATTATTATTTAAGAATATAAATTTACGAAAGAATAAGTCAATTCTATAATGAGAAAATTGGATTTGTAATTGATTAAATTTAATAGAGTATTTGAAAATGAGTTTTACAAAGGTATTTGGAAAATTAGCACAATAAATAAGTTAAGGAGTTTATTTCAAAAACTGATTATATTATTTAATAAAATGAATAAATAAATATAAATATGTTTGTTTAAAGAAATTATTGATTTTAGGTGGAATTAATATAAGATAGATTTAAATTACTGATTAATAAGAAAATAAATTGTAACATTTAATGGAAATGAAGAACATGAGCAAATTAAAAATATGTATAATCAGAATTCAAATATCAATTAAAAAAAATGGAAACAAGGAACTAAATTATATTGTGTAATTTGAATATAGGTCGGAATAAGTTCCAGAAGTAGATTAGAGTCAATAAATCAGAAAGAAAGACTAGTATAGTCTTTTAATCCAGATTAGTGCAATATTAATTTTCTATTAATTGAAGTTAAATATATTTTAATTTCATAAATATTTTATGAAATGATTTATTTCTTTAAATTTATTGAAATATTATTTCTATGAATTTTAAAAGAAAAGAAATGTTATTTAATATAATATGATTTTGAAGTGATTCCAATGATTTGATTGAAAATTCTATTTATATAAAAAGGAAAATGTTGGCCACTACTTATTTGTTGATTAAAGGGTGATTATAATTAAATGTTTTGAGTAGTATTTATAAAATGAAATATGTTAATATGTTTGATATTGATTGGATATGAATATCATTATTAAATGATATATGATTTATATTTTGTGATATCTTCAAGTATGTTAAAGAAAGCAAATTTTATGTGCAAGAATCTAACCAGTAAAGAAAAATAAGTTTTGGGGTTTTATTATATTTAATGTGAATTTATTATCTAATCTGATTATTCTGTAAGATAAGCATATTCAGCTTCGATATCATTCTGATATGATATAAGCTATAATCATATGCTAGGCTCTGGATGCCTCTATGATTATTTGTATAAGTTTGGGCTCTAAATTGCCCCTTTGTTTTTGTTGCATATAAGACTTTTTTGATTTTATTTCTGAAATCTCATTTGCTTCATTTTCTCCTAAGTGTATCTGAGTTCCATGAGAAAGAATTTATTTTTAAAAAAATTAAAATAATACGTTATATTATATAATTTTGATTTATTATATGTTCTTAATTTAAAAAAATATGTGATATTGATAATTAGTGAATTTATAATATATTAATTTGAATATTGAATTTTGAAATATTTATAATATTCAATTAAAGATAAATATTTAATGTAATAATAAAAATAATTATTAATGTTTTGTATATAAATGTTTATAATAAAGGAAATCTTTTTAAGATTTATGTTTCTAAAATTATTATTTAATTTAAATTATAAATAGCACAACTGAGTTTTATACTCAGTGCAATGAATTTTCTCACATGCAGGAGGTTGAAGATAATATAAAATGAGGTAATCTAGTATTCTAGCATCAAATGAGGAAGATGTTCTTCAGATATTTAAGTATATATTAAGAACTTGAAATGTAGGATAAATATTATTTGTTAAGAGTGTAAGAAGTGGTTTGGGATTTGAAATTTATGCTAAAATTATTTTAAATTTTTAATTGAAAGACTGTTTTATAATTCAAATTGATTATTTAACTTTTATTATTAAAGGTTCCACAGAGGAACTAATGTTTTAAATTTAGACATTCTTTTATAAATGTTGCTTTATAGATATATGAAAAGTAATTTTATTCAATAGGGATTTATTCTTCTATTTGATATTGTTAGAGACTTATTTACATGAATTATAAAATTATTAAGTTTTTTCTAAAGTTATTAAATCTTTCGCTGACATTCTAATGTAACAAAAAAGTATAAAAAAAATATTTACCCTCTTCTTGAATAAATTATTTTCTTACTTAATTATCATATTAAGTTATTGAGCAAATCAGCATGTTTTTTTGGCACAGAATGTGACATTTACTGTCAAGTCCTATAGGATCAAAGAGGGGATGTTATACAGAAACCCATGAACCTCTAACATTTGATCATGTTACATTGGGCTTGGGCCTAATGGTGTCCCCGTTTCGAAATTTTAGTCTTCAGGCTGATAGTTTCTTTTGGGCTCTATTGGCTCAAGGCTTATTTCTCCACTTGATTTTTATGATCACCTTAAACCAAATAAATTTATATATTATTTCTTGTGCTAAAAATATTTTATGCAGATTCTGTTATTAAAAATTTATTGAAGAAATTAATTTCATACATCCAAGACACTTGATTGAAGACCCATGAAGACTAGGAAGAAGCATTTTTAGTGGTATGTGTCTTAGGCAAGTAATGTAGTTTTGAGAGAAATAATAATTATAATTATTTTCCTTCTCTCTCATTCAAAAATTAATTTTAATTTTTTTAATATAAAAAGCTAAAAGAAATTATCAAAACTTCCTCTTCACGTTTTTCTTTCCAAAAGATCCTTGAAACAAATCTTCCTAACTGCTATTTATTGCATCCTGGTCTGCAGCAGAGTTTCTGAACTCAACTGTCAGAACTCTATTACAGCTAATCTGTCTTCTGGTTTTAAATACCACCCTAGTTTAATGCACTGTCCATTCCTCATTTAATGCACTTTGCCGTCAAAATGTTAACCAAAGGATAGGTTCATTTATTATTCCCCATGTCTCACCTTGCTTTAGCAAAAAATGTGACAGAACTCATTTAATGCTTTCAAATTTTAAATTTTAAATGTTAACCTATTATTTCTCTATAAAAGATTTTATGTTCCCTCTTATTAATGTTGGACAAGAGTTAGAACCATTGTTCAAGTTTTTAAAATCTGTCAAAGCTCTCTCTTTAATCCCTCTCTGTTTTCTTTTCATCTCTGTTCTTAAGAAAAATCATCCAAGTGAAAAGATTTCTGTTTTTCATCTCTTTCTGAAGAATTGATCCGTGTTTCTGAGTTTTTAAATCTGTATTCTGTTTTTTTTGCGCTTATTTCTGCATTTCTCTCTTTCCATATAGATTTTATAATTTGTTGTGGTTAGATATTTTCAAAAAGAAATATATTTGTGTATTAGCTTAGTTGAGAAGCTAGTGTGTTATAAGGTTATCAAGCGACCTTCTCCATGTGTGAGATTTTAATGTCTTGATCTGAGTTTTCTGATCTCTGCAAAACAGAAAAGGATAAAGGTCAACTAGAACCTGTGAAATCTAGTGGGTTACAGTTAGATTTAGGTGATTAAATCTATTTCCTTGTACTTGTTGGTTTATCTCTTACCTTTAAAAAGAGATAACATAATGGAGGATTCTCAAGATGTGTCTTGGGGAGTGGATATAGGCGAGTTAGTACTAAACTACTATAAATCATTATGTCTATCTTCTTTTCTTTTCTGAAGTTGTTGCTTGATTATTTTTCTGCTTGCACAAGTATTTATATTTTCAGAAATGCTAAGTTAATTTAAGTTCAATTCTGAATGTAAGCGAACTCTGTCTCTGTATAAAATTAAAACTCTAGATTTCTATATCATAATCTTCTGAAGTTCTAATTGGTTATTCTAAATTTATTTCAATACCAAACTTCAGGTTTAATCCATTTTCTAAATGTTACAAAAAGACTTGTGAAGAAGTTCTAAACGTATATACTTTTTTTCACAAAGTCTTTCTAAACTTGTAGTAGTTATGTGAAGCTGTTCTAATCTTGATAACTTCTCTCTACTAGGCTGTTCTAATCTTACAAGAAGACTTGTGAGTCAGTTGTAATTTTAATAATTGTACTTCACAGTCTTTCTAATCATGAAATTGTGTGGTAAGAGTATTCTAAACTGAATATCTGTCTCTTACATATACATTTTAATTCCGCTGCAAATAAAATTCTAATTTGGTGCTTTTAAAAGTAAAATTTTTAGAAAGCCCAATTCACCTCCCCCCCCCCCCTCCCCCCTCTTGGGTTGTGCCATATCTCTAAACGGGACCCATAGGCTCGATTTTTTCACTTGTCTTACTTTCAACATTTTTCTATAGTTTCTTACCCTTCGGGGGGGTCCAATCATTTCAATCGAGTAGTGGTGAACTAAACCTATGTGATGCGGTGAATTAGTCAGATGATGCATGAACAAAGCACAATCATAGCAATTAAATGCAAACAAAAGGGAAACGGAGTACGAAAATGCATGACCTCCACCCTTATAGCTTTCCACATACGGTGCATAGTTCAGTTTTTATCTATTCCTAGGACATAGTGGGTTGGTCCCATAAATCAACATGGAGTTATAGAATCGACGTCACTCACATTTATTCATGATGCAACAAACAAGTATTAATCGAAGTATCCTTAAAGAAGATTACTATGGTCTACTACATGAGTTTTGGCCGGCTTATAAGTCTTGGGTTCCATAAGTAAGAATTGGTTGTTTCCTCCCGTTTATTGAAGTAAAAGGTAATAACGAATTGTGCCAACTCTTTTGATATACTAATTGGTACTTGATTTATGGGTAGTGTATATTAGTGGGGGATCTCAACAGTTGAATAAAGTGAGGAGATCACATTTTCCAATATCATCAAAGGGTGTTGGTTAGAAATGAGGATTGAGAAGAGATTAAACGCATAAATGACGTTTATTAAGTACATAAAATTTAAACACAATTTAAATTAATAACACAATTAATAATAGGAATATTTGGATAATTAACGGAGTTAACTCTCTAAGGAGGATCCCAACGGAGTCATCGTGTTGAGGATGATGTGGCTTTCACGCATTGTCTCATGGCTTTCTCGAGAGTTACTCAAGTAAACCGAATCAAATGAGTTTGGTTAATTTTAATTCAAAATAATTATTTTATCAAATTTCATTTTTATTCTCAGAGAAGTGTTTCCTTACTTTGGTAAGGTTTTAAAAAATGTTTGGAGTCGCCACCTTATTCTACTAAATTAGGAAAAAATGTCTCAAATTAATTAATTTTAAATTAATTCTTTGAAATTAATTAATCTGGCGGGAGTTGAGTATGGAGATAGGAAGGTATTAAGCACTCATTCCACCCAGTCTAAACTGGTCTTCTACTTATCCGAATATTTATTATCTATTAATTATGGTATTAATCTAAATTGATATGCAATTTTTAAAAATATATCAAACGTACATATCATCACAAATAATAAAATTGAATCATTGACAAAAAAAATGAAAGAGAAAAGAATTACAATCCTCCTAAAATACATTCTACCTGTTAATTCTCATTACATATTCCCCATTCCATTAATCAATACAAATCAATAGAAATAAAATTATTACAAACTCATTCAAATGAGAATTGAATTTTCCACAAATTACATAAATAATATTTCAAATCCCATAAAATAATATTATTACAACTTCTTGAATAAATCACATTAAATTCATAAATTGAAACAAATATATTCAACTACTATAATACATTCAAACATTCAAACAACACGATGGATGCAAGAATTAACCAAAAATCATCAAAACGTAAATATTAATTCAACAATAAAATAAATTACTCAAGATAAACGATAAAACATTGAAATAACGAAATGACAAAAAATCAAATATAGTCAGAAATGTTAGAGGTGTTAGAAAATTAGATGAACAATATATAATGTATATTATAGTACAATAATTAAATGTGCATAAATAAATAATTATAAAAATAAAAATATAACAACTTTAATACTATTTTAAGCTCATGATCATAATGTTCATATTGTTAGATGAACAAAATTCACAAATCATTGTAAGAAATAACACTAAAATCATTAACCTACTCATTTGGATTAAATGTGAATTTTCGACCCTTAGGCCCAATCCACTTCAATCTCAAAAGCTAGGCAAAATTTGGTGTTTTTTAAGTTATTTTTCTTATGGAACTTAAGACTAATACTACTAGAAGTAAATCAACTCCCCTTCTAAGGTCAATGAAGCCTAAAATCACCAAAGAATCGATGATGAACATGAATAAAAAATCTAGAGATTTCTGGCACAAAGGCAGTTACCATCTTGCGTGCGCCAGAGTCGACTTTTTTTGCGTTAGATTCATTTGACCGGTGCCAAGTCAATCCAAAAATCTGCAGATTTCAACAAAATTGAGTTTTTGTGTGTTCCTCTCACAAAAGACTCAATTTTTGACGATTTACTACTGAAATGAATTGAAAATAAAAAAGAGATGGGTTTTAGACTCTCAATTTACCTGGTTTTGAAGAAACTCTTTAGATTGCTTAAAGGTTGATGAAGAACACCTCAAGAACTCTCACTCTCTTTGATGATATGAGCTTTTGTATTATTGATTTTGAGTTTCTGAGATTGTCTCTGAATCTATAACTCACTAGCTTCATGACGGTTACACTATCTTGCTAACAATCTAACTAAACTCTTAAGGTTTTTTTGTGAAGAATTTGCTTTTTTTTTTGTTGTGTTTTTGTTTTGATTTTGAGTTTGATTGTGTTTATACTTTTGTTTCGTTTGTGTTTTCTCTAATTTTTTTTAATTACGGAATGAGCCAATCTCTAACCTTAACCCTTAAGTTGGCATTTATAGGCAAATGGGTAAAACATCACTATTTGCTTGCATGGCAAGTGGGCCCACGTGTGGGCTCCGCTGGTGCACAAATGAGTCATTTTTTTTTATTTTTCATGAAATCGATTTAAGCGACATGTACATCAATGTAAGGCATAAAAATTCATCATAGGCAATTCCGAGATTCATTTTTTAGCCCCATTTCGACACAAACCCCGAAAAAATGAAAATAATTTAATGGATCCAGATTCTTACCCTAGGAAACCTAGTTTAAGAATTTAATCAATCAGACATTCTGAGTTTGTTTTATTACAAAAAATATCATCACCACTGATGGGCCCCATAAGTGGGCCGCACTAGGCCATTATAGGCCTCATTAGCAAACTGACCTGATTTTTATACAATTGATCCGGGTGATGCACAAAGTATCGTAGGACACCAAGGCTCGTCCTGGGTGAACCCAAGATGCGCTTATGGGTCCCATCTTGCCAAAAATGTGAAAAAGGTACCAAGGGTGCACTTCCTAGACACAGATCATTGCTTCGGGGTTAAGTTCATTGGGTGCTTTAATCTCTTCTTTAGCGACACAGGTTATCATTATTGGATCTATTTTTGGGGAAAAGATTGAGCGTCTACAGGGGGTAGGCTCCCTAGGTACACAGGTCATAGGACCATACCATGGATATTAAAGTATGCTTGGGAGTAATCATGGTCCCTTTAAGGTGATTTCACTGACTAACGACCACTTGATGTGCATATAATTGATATTGTTTATGGATGTTATGGTTGACATTGTGTGAATGGAAAGTGTTCAACTAGAACAGCTTAAATACAATTCGTGTGAATGCATGGATTTAATATTATATATTATTATTCATTGAGTTTTATAATCACTTGCTCCCCTTTATTTTTTTCACGAGATTGTAAATTATTTGTAGATCACTTGAAGCTCTAGTCTTCCTTCTTTTTAGGGTTGGTTAAAGAAATGTCTAAATGTGTAAGATAGAATCATGTATTATCAAGACTCTTTATATTTGTACTGTAATGGAAAATCCACAGTTATGATAGGTGCTTTATAGTTATAATAATAATGTCAAATATATGTAAAATTTTATTAGCACAGTTGAATTTTTTTGAAATAAAGCCTTATGACAGTTTGGATCATTAATAATATAATGAGCTGTTCTGTGGAATATTTTAAATTTTATGAATTAGTATCAGTCTTTTAGGTTTACTATGAATCTTGGTGGCCTTACACTTTTCCAGGCCCTAGTGTCGATTTGACCTATGGAAACGGGTTGTAACGGAAGATGTTGAAGATCAACTCCAAAAAGTGCTCAAGATTTGATTTTTGTTCATAATAATCTTCGAATTTTTATCAAGAAGTCCACAATATTACATTAAACAAATAAAAAAGTGAGACATTACAGGAGATCAATTTGATTCTTTTGAAGATATTTTAATTTTGAAAAATTGTCAATTTATCTTTAGATGAACCAGAGATGGAGTTGATGATTTTTAATGATAATATCATTATTGAGGATTTAACTAACGATGTTGAAGTAGAAAATTAAATAATTTTTATTTTAAGCTTATGACTTATCATGAATAACTATTTACATATTTAATTTTTTAATAAATTAGGTTTTTTAGTATAATGTGTCCTGATCTTATTGTGTCCTATTTTTTTGAAAATTTATGTGCCTCGTGTCGTGTCCCGTATCCGAATCCATGTAGGATACAATCAAAGGTTGGATAGAGGATGGAAACTCCACAATCAAAAGCCTATCATCAACTACATTAACGGGAGCAAATTTGCCTAATGCATGAGCTACTTTATTGTAGTTTCTACTAATGTAAATGCAAAATAAAGAAATTCTGACTTTGGCTATAGACCGAGTCAAGGATTAGAAGACAATTTTCCAATTCATTATTGGAAATTTTTTGCGTTGGAGATGCTAAATGAGAACTTAAGAGTCTGATTCAAGAATAAGGAGTTGCAGGCCCATATCCACCGCTGCTTGAACTTCAAAAATAACCGCTTTCACCTTAGCCTTTAGTTGGATGCATTTGCTGTCGCAAGAGTCGAGCACCAGCTCCCATAGGGTCCCCTCTATCATTTCTAACAACAAAGCCATTGACCTTGAACCACCCAGCTTCTGGAGGATGCCATTGACCAGCTCCCATATTGTCATTCCATTTTTATTTTGAATAACCATAAAGTTAAAATTCCCATGTTTGATCGAAAATTAAAAATTGAATAATTAATTAAAAAATCCGGCTGAATAATTTTTTAAAAAATTTTCTGGATTGATTCCAATAGGTTTGGATTACCAGCAACACTAGTTTCGAGCCAGTTCAGATGCATTTTTCTGTTGTCTTTAAACTTGAATAAATCCTTAAACTATCAAGTTCAATGTAGTTCTTTGAATAGACAGTTTCAGGCCAAAGTTTGATTCATAAAAAATTATGGATTTGTTCCGATTTTGTTCAATTCGAGCAGAACCACGTCTCTCTATATACATAGCCACTCTTATTTTCTCTTATACCGAATAAAGCTAACTGAATTATTAATAACTAAACTAAATTAACTAAAATTGAATTGAATCAGTTGGGATTTTTGTTATCCGAAATGAGATTATATGGTTTGGAATCCCCTTATATCATTTCTGTTGGTTCTTCAAAGTGTCTGAATCTGATTGGCCTAATTTTTTGACTTCGAGAAATACAAGGACTCAATTGTATTTTTATGTAACGTCCAGGAACTAATTTGGGTGTTCGGGTATTCCACCCCTTTATTACAATTTATATTTATTATTAGTGGCGCCTTTGTCCAAACAGAAATATCTTTTAAAGGTTAATTACGGATCACGGAGGTAGTATTTATCTACCAAGTGCCGCGACGGCCCGGCGTCTGTTTCCTTCTCGCCCACGCGTGTTTTTCAGAAAGCTCTCCATTTAAGTTCTAGGAATCGCAGTTTTCCATAATCGATCCCTCTCTCTCTCCGAAGCAGCTCACTATGTCGGTTAGTCATCTTTCTTTGTCTTTCCCTTTTTGTTTATCTAATTTTGATTTTATTGACCGTTTCAGATTCATTGATAGGCATAGATCCGTTCTTGTTTGATAAGGCTATTGTTGGTTAGACGCTTAATGATGCTATCTTATCCAATTGATAATCAAATTTAGTTTGTAAAAGAACCCCTAGGGATCTTTGTTATCATTTCAATGCTTTCTTCAGATTTCGCATCTTAATTTAACTAATTAATTTCTGTTCTGCCATTCAAATTTTGACAAATGATACAAAATGTGGGTACACAATGCAACGATTGAAGATAGAAAATAATTTGATTATGAAGTTTACAGTGTGTGATTTGTGTATTTGTTTTTCCATTTTTATTTGCATGTCAATTAGGATTTAGCTGGGATTGGATCTTTTGGTTGTTATTCTCAGGCGGTGCAGTTTAAGTTGTTTTTATTTGCGAATAATAATGCCTATTAGCATAGGATACAATAATAATTATTTTGCTTCGATGAAATTTGATGTTTTGGTTATTATTGTTTTATGAACAATAAAAGAAATAATGAATAAACTCATCTAGCATAAATAGTACACATCTTAAATTTTATGCGACAGCATTCTGCCTTAGTTTAGGGGCTGGGCGTGAATCTTTGAACTTGCAATTGTACCACGACAAATGCTTGATGGTCTGGCAAACCCTCAAGTTTTCTTTTTTTCTTTTTTGATTCAATTCTATCCTATACTTGGAATTTTGTCAATTTGGTTTGTAAAACAAAAAAACAGAGAGTTGGTGATTTGTGTTGTAATTGCATCCTAGGGATCATGGGAGAGTGTTGCTGCAAACATGATGTCCAAGGCAGACGTGTGAATGTGAAAGCTTTGCTTAATTGCATATAATCTTTATTTTCACAAGCTTTTTACGCTTGGTGTTTGAACCGTTTGTTTTCATAGACTTGAACCAAACTTCTCTGAAGTCACGACATCCGGCTTTCAAATTCACAATGAGAATAAGAATATTAAATTCATTATGCTAACTTCTATTTACCTTTTCCGACTGCCATCAATCCTAATCACAATATTTGACGGTGAGAATTTTCCTCTGTGTTTGTCAATTGTGTTGTTGTGTCTGTCAATTGTGCCTCCACATTCATACCACTTGTTCAACTATAATATTTATGAAAAATTCAAAAAATTCTCTTTGCTGTTGCTTTTTTATAACACCAATCATAATACATAAAGAGAAATGGAGTGGGTGATTTTTATTGAGGCAGCTAATGTTCCTATAATCATGTATTCATTTGATATAGTTTCTTCATACATTGTCCTCCATAAGTCCTTTCTAGTGATTTCTTCCTTTACCTGCGACATCATCTAGTCTCTACTGCCTCCTGTTTGTATACTCATAGCCACCGCCTTCTTCCTTAAGTTTCCTCTTTGTTCACACTTCACCATGTTGCATTCTTTAGGAACTTGAAAAAGATTGATACAGCAAAAATAACATACCAATCTTGAATTAGGCTAGATTTGACATGATAAAGTTGAAAAGGTCGAACTAATAGTTCATAATTTTACCAATAACCTACCAATGAACTGGTTCTTTTATTATTCAAATATTCATAATCTACTTTGAAGCTAAGCGTACAGCCTTACTTGTAAGCGCATTAACCATTAGATTAAGGCCTTAATTATAAAATCCTGATAGAAAAATGACTTAACCATTTTAAATACACCCTAACTTAATTTAAAGGCATAATGGTCTAATACCTCAAATTGTGACTTCTTTTAATTGTATTGCTCTATTCTTTTTAGTGTGGTTTACCCTAATTTAAAAATTTATTTGCAATTCTACCCTGTAATCAAAAATAGAACAATACACTCATTTTGTGCATGTTTTGTTAGTTGTTTATAAAAATATTGTTAAGCAACGAACAAAATTGGAAAAAGAAATTAAAAAAATAATATAATTGAAAATATACCTATATATACATATTAAAAAAAAAAAATCTGCAAAGGAAAAGAATATATAATAATTGCTGAACACTAATTATGAAGTTCAATATTAGACTTTATAATAAATAATTAAGTACATTAGAAGCTAAAATTTTTCCCCCTTTCCTTCAATTAAGGAGGTCAGTAGCTCATTATCATAATAAATTATAATCTGTTGGACTGAACTAATGGCGTGTCTAAGAACTATAATAACATTTAAGGGTATAGTAATTTAATTGACACTCATAATAATCACGAGTTCGGAGAAGAGGAAATTTAATTGGAAATAACTAAATCATGATAAGCACTTTAGATTGCATGAATCAAGTTTTGTTGCATACCATTAGCACTCTTGAGAACAATTTTTAAGTATGTAGTATAAAAATTAAAAACAAAGAATTAGACGTAAATAGAATAGCTCTTTATAATTCACATGTATCTATAAATTTATTCTTTTCAGGTTTTTATAGCTCTTTATAAATACAGTTACATCAATGGTTATATTTGTGCAATTACTATGCATAATTTATTACATATGAATTATAATTATTAAATTTGTATTAGTCATGTGCAATTAAAAAATTTTCTATTTTGTTTTTCTCTAACTTGTCTTCCCTTTTTTTTTCTCTCTTATTTGTCTTTTAGTAATATATATATATATATATATATATATATATATATATATATATATATCTTTTAGCTGAATAGGTAAAGAAAATGTAGGAAGAGCCCCTTGAGAAAGAGAAAGAGTTCCTAATCTTTTGCTTTATATTTATGTTATTAGATTGGCTGTGAGTTATATGATTATATAGGATTGTAATTAGAGAATATCTCTCTGTTCTCCCTTTTTGTTTTGTCTTATTTATCGATTATTTTAACATAAACATCTACAATTTGAGATGGATAGCTATAACAGCAACTGGAGAAGAGTCACATAGGAAACAGAAAAAACTCCAAAACTTTGGCTTTTACACACAAAACACATTATATGTACTATATATGCATGGAGTTGAGTCCTTGAGTTTTAGCCTAATTAACAAGTTCGTCCTTTTGGTTTGAAGAAAGAGTTAAACAGTCCCTTAAGTTCTCTTCGCTTAACAAAAGCGTTCTTTCTTAAGAAGTAACCTGAATATTCTGTTAAATGCATGGAAAAAGACTAAAAATACCCTTACATATATGTTAGGTTTGTCATTCTGTCATTTAAATTCTAATGTAACTCACTATCTGTTTTCTTTTATTTATTTATTGGATAAAAGCTCAAATTGACTATTGTTTTTTTTATTTTCCGCTTAATTTTCTCTAGAAAATTCATGTAAACAATTTTTTTATAATAAAAATGTATTTTTTATGTTAAAATAACAAAATTACTTTTATGCTATTACAAAAACGTATATAATCTTTTATTTTTAATTAGCTTAAAACGTATGAACATCTTTCAAATACATTTTATCATTATAAAAAATGTCAAATAATTTTTTTTTTAAAATAAAAATCGAGTTTGATTGGTTCAAAATGGAAACAAAGTCATCTTAATTATGTTACAAAAAGTTAATTTTCATTCTAAATAGCCAAATTGGGAAAGGTCAAGGGTTAATTAGAGATTTTCCCTTTTTCTTTTTATATGAAGGGCTTTTAGCCTACGTTTGCTACATGGAATGGAATGAAGTAGGAATATGAAGTGTCTAGCATGGAACAGCAATTCTAATTCCATTTTTTTGTTTAGTTATAGGAATGGGTAATCACTAGAAAGACCAATATGAAGGCATAATTGGTATTTTGGAAAAAGGGGCATGTTTGATTTTTGAGTAAAAAGAGGACTCTTCCCATTCTATTTGAACCCCCCCACTTAGAGATTCTTATTCCTATTCTATTCCTTTCCTATTCCTTTTCTTTCTGTTTCACTTAGTTTTGTCACTTGACTATCTGCAAACTATAATTTCTCAGACCTGAATACTATGTTAAAGAGAATTAAACTCAAGATTTATTATCTCATTTTAGTTTGAGATATCAAAAGATAGCAAAAAATCAAATTTTCTTTCTATTACCAGAGAAATACATTTTGAAGTCTGATATATGTGTATTAATCTGATTGACTAGTTGTAGCCTTCTTGCTATTATCTTTAGTAATTACTACAGTGGGCTTTTACTTTTTTGCATGTCATATAAAGTCTTCAATCATGTACAAGTTAGACAGGATAATACATAAATTGATCCACATGGGGACAATATTATAGCACTCATCAAGATATTTCTCTCTTCTTACAATAAAAGCGGAACTCAGATTTTCTCAATGCAAGTGGTGTCAATCTTGTTCTGAGGCCAAGATATTGTTGCTAGATCAAAGATTACAGTAAAGCTTCCTTTCTTCAAATCATAATTCCAAATATGTGTCAATCACCCTGCCTGTATATTAATAATTCTTGATGCTCAAGTAAAATAAATGTGAAGTAGCATAGGTGCAATGGGATCTGTTGTAGAAAAAAAAGTTTCTCATTCAGTAGCCTAGCAGTACAGCTGAAAAGCCTTTTATATTTCTTTTGTGTTTTTCTCTTTTCTTATTCCTTCAAAAATTGTGTCTGTTGTTATTATTCCCAACCATGATGTTTGGGTTCATATGTCCTTTTTTTCTATTGGAACTTTGAAGAGGGTGTTACTACTTACATGTGAATTTTCTAAAAGATGTCTTGTACTTGGCATTATCACTGCCTTCAAGGGTCATATTTTTAACCTTCATGCAGGTAAAAACCGTCAAAGTTAGTAATGTTTCTCTGGGAGCAACTGAGCGAGACCTCAAGGAGTTCTTTTCTTTTTCTGGTGATATTGAATATGTTGAAGTGCAGAGGTATTTCATTCTTTAGTTTCATCATGCATCTTCCTTTCTCTTTTTTTTCTAATTCTCGTGTTCCTTAATACCCCTTCCCTTTTATTTCAACTCTACTATGTTTCTTCTGTCTTTGTTGTTTGAAATACAAGCATAACACATGCATCTGCAGGGATAATGAACGATCTCAAACTGCCTATGTTACCTTCAAAGATTCACAGGGAGCAGAAACTGCTGTTCTTCTTTCGGTAATTAAATTCGTACTACATTTTGTATCACTAGATTATATCTTCTACTTTATATTTTTCCTTGTGCTCATTTGGCATTCATGCCTTGTGAATTCTTATTGATGATGTCTTCACATGGCATTTTAATCAGTATCTTCAAAATTATCCTTTGTCCATGGTTGACTTCTTTCTACGTGGTAAATAATACTCATTTGTCCTTATATTGAAGTTTGACTTTTTTGATTTAAAGATTTCTCATATTAAGAAGTTAGCCTTTCCTCTTATTTACTTTAGCAAGGACATCATTTATCATTATCAGTGATGCCCCAAGTAATAAATTTTCCTACAATTTGATAGCCTCATTCCAGTATCTACAGTGATGTAAATTTTCTATATGTGAAAATTTGCATCGACCTAGAACCAGAATAAGCATAATTGGGCAACAATGGATTGTAGACCATGTTAGTGGTAAGAGAGACTCATCTTCTTAGGCGCCTGTAACCCAGCATGACCAATCTCAAGATTTGGAGCACAATTTATGATTCAAATTTGTAAAAATGAATGAAGGCCTGGGACAACTAGTACTCTTTTCCTCTAGAAATCCTTTACATGTCTTTAACGTGTCATACCCAATAGTTAAGTGGTAGCTGTTTTAACTAATTTTATGTTTTAGATTAAAGACATTAAGCTATCTTTTTTGTTCTTTTCCATTTTTTTTTATTTGTGCTACTTCCCTTCAAAAATTACTTTTCACAATTGAAGTTCAATTTTATTCATTTTTTTTTTTCGTACATCAGAAGTTCTTAAAAGTGAGAGGGAGTTGGAGATTTGAAGAACCTCCTGCATGACAAGGCAGGTGAATTAGTGCATAGTTGACTTGAGTGGACTTGTATAATTCTTGTTACAGCACCCTCTTTCTCTGCCTTTTTAAGGATAACTGTTACAGTCCCGAATTTGGATCTAGTTATGGGTTTAAATTAGGGGGATCAGGTTTCTTAAAAGGAGTTTTCTTCCTTCTATCAATAGTGATAGACTTAGAGAAAATCTGCAACCTCCTAGAGCTCGTTATGACAGAACTCTACAATCTTTGAGTTTTGGGAACCCAAAACCATTTTCATAAGATTCTGTTTACATTTTTCCTGATATCACAGCCTTCTAAACAAATGAATGCAGAGCTAATTCTGCCCACTACCCATTAATGACTATCCATTACAATAAATAACTTGCGTAACTGCCCCACTAATACTCACTAACAAAGAAACTGATAGTAACATGATAAACACTGAATAACTAAATAAAACTATCTTAAATACAGCAAAAAACTACCCTAATTATTGTAGCTTGATAACAATAACATAATGGATGTCTAGGGTAATTGGTACATACGACCATTTTATTTGGAAAACACAGCTCCATTTGTTTCACATAAAATATTTTCCAGGAAAATGTGAATATTTTCTGCAATTTGTGCTGTTTGTGATGCTTGTGAAACCTAAAGGAAAATATTTTCTTAGTCGAAAGGACTTGAGATGACTTAGTTTCTTTTTCAAAAGAAGCATTGTCCTAACTCTGAAAAACTTACTGAATAGTGAATGAATTTTAGAAGTACTTGAAAACATACCCATCAGTCCAATTTGCGTGTTTTTTTTTTCTCTTTGCAGTATCCAATTACATAGATCTTTTTTAAAAAAAGTTTTAAATATATTTTAAGCATTAAAAGCTAAGTTCTGGCTGATTTTCAATAATTCAACCAAAAATAATGCAGTTTGTTTTTCTGGGAAATATTTTCCACAGAGTCAGTATCTGCAAAACAAAGAGAGATTTAATACCCAATTAAATTGGGATAAATGGTCTTCAAATGTTGCGATGTTAGTCTTTTTAGGCTTCTATCAAGTGATGGAGAAACTTTCCTTCTTATGGTGAAATAATTTTTCTTCTTTTACAAGTGCTCCATTTGTTTTTTTTGCCGAACTTTTTGGAATTGAATTTCTCGTAATTGAAGCTGAATCAATGTAAAACATTTTTATTCTCCAAAGCTCAAGGTGTGTAGCAAACCTTGTTTATGCTGAATATGTCAGTAAGTAATTAAACGTAAAGAATTTATGTGATAATTGCCAACTATTGAAGCCATGTTATGCTGCTGGTTGCAATTGTGTTTTTTCTGTTATAAACATAATCACTTGAAATGTACTTTTCCTTTCAACCTCAAGTTTTGTAACTCGAAAAATCCCTTGGGACAACTGCTCAAGCTTTTCATTGTAAATGAATAACACAAGCATTACTACGTTTGATCCTTTTTATATCCTATGAATCCGTTAATTCATAATTGTATGTTGTGAAAAAGATGCAGATTGTTATTGAATTTTGGTTATAGTGGTATGTTTACTCTGCCTGTTTCATCAAGAGTCTCTGGCTACTGGATTTTTTGGGGTCTAGGGTTGCAACTTTGCACTATTCTTCCTTTGCTCTGCAGGTTGTAATAACTTCGTTAACCATTGGACCTTTACCAGTTTAAGTGGATTCTAAACAGTAAGACACAATTTGCTGGAAGACTGGCATTTTCTCAGCCAAAATTTGAAAACTAACTATTCTTTTCAGTAGGCGCGTGAAATTGTAAAGTGGGAAGAGTAATGATAGTCATCTCTTCTCTGTGACTAAATAATGTTATTAGTTATGTGAACAGTTAAATTGGTGATCTACTGACATGGGGGACCTTTAACTTTAGAATCAAATGTCCTTCCCTTTTTTTCCTCAAGTATTTATTATGATGAAGTTTCAATTTCTCATGCCAGGGAGCAACAATAGTAGATCTGTCAGTTACCATAACTCCGGATCCAGATTATCAGCTGCCACCAGAAGCTTTAGCATCCTCTGTAAGAACTTTGTATTGAACTTCTGTTATTCTTTACATGATAGAACGCTGTTAACCTGAATATGTCCAAATCTCTGCAGGCAACAGAAAACACAACTCCTGGCGGTGCTGAATCTGCTTTCCGGAAGGCAGAGGATGTAGTCAGTAGTATGCTTGCTAAAGGATATATCTTAGGCAAAGATGCAGTGAACAAAGCAAAGACTTTTGATGAGAAGCACCAATTGACTAAATCAGCCTCAGCTAGAGTTGCTTCTTTTGATAAAAAAATAGGGTTGACTGAGAAGATTAGTGCTGGCACAACTGTTGTGGGCGACAAAGTCCGGGAAGTGGATCAGAAATACCAGGTTTCCGAGAAAACTAAGACAGCATTTGCAGCAGCTGAGCAAAAAGTCAGTACTGCTGGATCTGCTATTATGAAGAACCGTTATGTTTTTACTGCAGCTGCTTGGGTAACTGGGGCTTTCAATAGGGTTGGAAAGAAAGCTGGGGAGGTTGGCCAGAAGGCAAAAGAAAAAGTGGGAGTTGCTGAAGAGGAGCAAAAGCGAAAAATGGTAGATGAATTTGCACAGGTTCATCTACCTGAGACACCAAAAGCATCTGGTGAAAGTGACCAACCACCTTCTAAGCCTGCCTCTGTTCAAGGTCTGATCCTTTAATTTAATATTGTAAAATTTTCTTTTTTTTTTTTTAAAAAAAAAAATTTGGATTTGTTATCTCTTGATTGCTTGCTGGAGTTAATTCAGCTCAGAAAAGTGGCAAATTTAGGAAAGGTTGATTAATTAGTTGGATGTGATTGCTTGTATGTCTCTTCTTTCTAAGAATGTCAATATACTGGACATTCGCGATGGTTAATATGCTTTCGTTATTTATATCTGTTCTCCTCTTCTTCTCCTTTTCTTTTTTTTTTTTTTTTTTTTTTTCTCACTTGAAATGGACCTCTCATGGCTCATCTCATAAATCTTATTATGTAATAATTCAGGCTTAACCCCTTTATTTAAAGAATTGCTGGAAAATTAAATTGTTAGTTTGTACTGTTATCAACTAAAATGCTTTCAGGTTATGTGTGCTAAGTCTTAATGAAATGAATTCATTAATTTTTATCACATGACATTGTATTAAAAATACATTTGACTCTATTAGTTCTTTTACGATTTGTGATGAACGTTGATTATACTCATTATTTATGATCGTTTTGTAATTTTTGTCATTGCTCGCTTTACTTATTATTTATACTTATTTTTATTTTTTATATTATTTAGATTTTATAATATTAAAAAAATTTCATGAGATTAATATGAATATAATAATTAATTATTGTAGTGTGCATATACATATATTTTTATACACATATTTCAATTCAATTTATGTCGTCGTTTTTATAAAATTTGTTATAATTAATTTTATAATATCACCTAATAAATACATTTTAAAATATATCAATATATAAATATAATAATAAAATATTTTACATATTTTTAAAATTAAAATTTTTAACTATTTGTCATCCTAATTTAAAAAGTTTGAAGGCCTTAATTATATAATTTCTATTTAAAGATTTAGTTTTAAAAAATATATCCAATTAAATTGTACAAACATGAAGAAAAAAAAATAATATTATAAAAATATATATTGTTCATTTTTTTCGTTGATCTACATAAAATATTTTAAATTATAATAGAAACAGAATTAATTATTTAAAATATAATTTTGAAAAAAAATATAAAATTTTTAAATGTCTTATAGTCGTATTTATTTATTAAAAAATAATGTAAAAAACAATTAAATTTTAAATTTTAAAACTTAATTATATATATATATATATTTATTTAAAGAATAATTTTAATAAATTATATACAATCAATTAATAAAATATAAATTTTAAATTTATTATAATTAAGATTATTTTGAAATATTCAAATTTCATTAAGGATGCCGTTAGAAATATCATTATTCCTTCCTAGATAGATTTCATCACATTTTATGTTTAGGTTAGTTACATTCTATTATGCATACCAAAATTAGGCCTTTTGTTTTTGTGTTTTAGCCTGGTGTCTGAAACTTTGATAGTCATAGGTCTATGTTCGAAGGTTTGCTTGTCTTAAAAGTTTTCTTTACCTCTTTTTAGTTCCAGTTTTTAGGATGAGCAAAGTTTAGGACTTGTCAATCCAAGTTGTCAGACTATTTTCCCTTGAGATTTGATTTAATTTTAATTGTAGTCTCTGAATTTATTTTCTTTTTTTTTATTGTCTCTAACTTTTAAAATGTCCTAAGAAAATAAATATTTTTTAAAAAATATAATAATAAAATATAAAATCCATTTAACCGGTTATTGAATAGCTGGAACCTCAAATCAATAAAATCTTACTACATAATACATGCCACGTAAGTAATGGTGTAAGGAAAAAGAAAAGTGCGCGCTAGACACATCTAGCCTTTCTCTCTTCTCACCCTTCCCTTCTCTCTGTTGCCCTTCTCAACCTTCTCTCTGTCGCTGGATTGAAGAATCCAGTGACTGAAGTAGCAAGAATTGGGCCACACGGAGGGGTAGAGGTGGCTGGAGGCAGCGCGACTGAGGTTGGCCGGACCAGCTACTTGCAGCGGCTGGAGATGGCTGCGATGGCTGTTCTGGTTCGCGCGATAGAGGGCTGAGGAGCGAAGAGTTGCTGTCGCTGCGGTGGCTGAGCTGAGGTCGCTGCGAGGAAGAGTTGTGGCTGGTCGGCCCGATGTTGCAGATGGTGGCGCAGTGAGGTAGTGGCGGAGACAGGGAGAGAGAGAGAGCTAGAGCGGTGCGGCGAGCTCCTGTTGCCCCTCTCTTTGTTGCCCTTCTCACCCTTCTCTCTCTGTCACCGGATTGAAGAACCCAGCTACTGAAGTCGCCGGAGCTAGGCCGCACGGAGGAGCAGAGGTGGCTGGAGGCGGCACGATTGAGGCTGGCCGGACCAGCTACTTGCAGCGGCTGGAGATGGCTGCGACGGATGCTTTGGGCCTCTGGTTCACGCGACAGAGGAGAAAGGCTGGATGCGTGTGGGCCCACTTTTCTTTTTCTTTATACCGTTGCTTATGTGGCATGTATTTCACTGATTTGATGTTCTTGGCTGTGCAAGCCGATAAAATTTGACAGGTTAAGAGGCTTTTTGATTTAACTATTATGATTTTTGAAAAATATTTATTTTCTTGGAACGTTTTGAAAGTTAGAAACCATAAAAGAAATTTGATATAAATTCCGAGCTTACAAGTAAAATTAAGCCCTTGAGATTCCTAGATATGAAAGGCTAGGGGCTTGCACCCGTGCTTGTACTTACATGACAATGAGCAAACTAAATAATTTAACTTCTCATTAATATAAATAAAGTTAAGATTAATTAATTAATTAAATTAACTAAAATTTTTAAACAGACTTATTCAATATTGATAGCAATATTTGTAAAATGAAAAAATTCGTTATAGTTCATATTAAATGCAAGATTTAATAATTAATTATATATAATAATTTTTTCTTACTTTAAAAATTTATATGTAATAGCTACCATCAACTTCATCGATAAAAGTGAAATACATAAGTTAAATTATTCAAAATATCTATTTATGAGAAAACTTTTTAATTTTTAAATAAATTGCGAAATATGATATGTTTCTTTCAATTGGTCTACAAAAAGATTTGAACAAGGATAATCCATATATATATATATATTCTAAATGTGCACATTAGAAAATGCATTGTCACTCATAAAAAGGAAAAAAATGGGGAATAAAATTCCATACTTAAAAAAGAGTATGCTTCTAAGACGCTCTAACTAACATATGAGCATTAATATTTGTTTTTCTTTGAATTCACCTAACATCAGTGTTAGATCTAGACATTAAAAGAGTTATACAAGTGTTCACAATAATAACAAAATAAAAAAAAAAAAGTTTTGTAACGGCGAATGTAAAGCATGTAAAGTGCTTCGATAAGTCGTATAAATGAATCTCGCCGATGGAACATTATGAAAAATCCAATCAATAACCAAGAAAGAGCTAAGGCTTTACCAAAATCAGATATGTATAGCTGTTCAAAATCCATGAAATTGTCTGGATAACCTAACTTTCTGCTATTTCAAAGACTGCTCTACAGTTAGCAAGGTCAAGAGATGAAAATATTACTTCATCGGTGAAGGCTTGCCACTTGTCCACTACTAAAACTCCCTAACTAGGAGAATTGCACCTCAACTGACGCCCTGATATCCGTTGACGCAGTTGTTGAAGCCCATTCCATATTAATATGCGATCCTTTTAATTATTGGCCAATACATAGCGTGCCCCCTGAACTTTACAAAAATAACTCTACGGCACCTCCAACTTTGTAGGGGACCATTCATGCACTTCAATTTAAAATTTTTGCACCATATTAAAATTTTTTCCATTTTGGCAACACGCATGTATGTTTAATTACAGAATGGTGCATCAATGAACTTATAATGTGCCAACATGGAAAAAAAAGCTTTGACATGAAAAAAATGGCTTCGTTGGGTTTATTGCTTTTCCTTTCTTTTTACAATAGCTTTTCCCCTCATATGTTCAACTTGCAAAGTAGGGTTTGTGTTAAAATCCCATTCTGTGAGTTGTGACACCCCTCAATTGGTTCTGTGTAGCAGATTGAAGAAAGATGGAAATTTCAGTTGATTATATTATTCCCAATTGTTATTATAGTGAAACATCGATTTTGAAGGTGTTGTGGACTGAAGTGAATCATTGCAGGAGATTTTATACCTATAGAAAATTTAGGGTAAGCGGAAATTATTTATTATTTATATTTTTAAATTTTCGATTTTAGATGCTTGGTGAATGCAGTTTTTTCTAATGGCATAATCCAGTAATGCCAAATCATATTCAGCACGTCATTTTGGGATTGCTTAAAAGAATTAGAGAGTATGAGGAACAAAAGAAGAAGGCAAATGCAATATGGTGGAAGATGGTTTTTGGGTTTTGCATTTTATTTGTTATTGTAACAATTAGAGAAGTCATTAGGGGTTGAGGAATAGTTGAGTTCTACATTTTGGGATTGTTGATGCTAGGTAAGTGGAAATTAGGTATAATATTTTGGTTGTTGTAACCTAATAGGAATTGTAACCTCAGTATGGAGATTGCATATTTTGACAGTTTAATGCTGTGTAGCTTATGTTCAAGTGATTACCAATTAATATAATTTAATCTTCTTTCAAAAAATGGTGCTTGTTGTTGTTGATTTATTTGTTAAATTGTGCAGTTATTTAGTAATTAAATTTGAATCCTCTCAATTTCAATAAGTTAAGCGTATATATGAAAGCAAATTGGAAGAAAAAAAAATGCAATAATGAAAATACTACATCAATATTCCAAAATAATGATTCATTTTTGAAAATAATTGTTTACAATTTCTAGAAAATGGATAGCAAAAGTGGGCTTCCATTTGCTAGAAATGACACACATTCCACAAGTTTGGACAAAAATATATGTTTTGACATATCTAAGAATAGATTTCTAAATTTCAGAAAATTGATGATTACAAAAACAAAAGCACTCATAATTCAATTTTCCCCATTGCTACTTTAATGTTTTGGTCTGTTGCTGCCCTTTGAAGCTTTGCCTGAAGCATTTGCGCCTCTTCCAATTTGAGGCTGTGAACTTGAATCTCTTTGCCTCTACATTTCAAATCTCTACTGCTGGAGTTGCTTAACAGTGACAACATTCTTGCCCTTCTATTTCAAACTTGGAGGTCTAAAGCCAATATCAATAGTAACGACTACAAAGCTCTTCAACTTTGTAGGGTTAGTGATAATCCTTTAGGCTATGCTGAGTGAAGATTGCAACAAACATAATAAGTCATTAATTATATTTTCACCCCCATCAGCAGTAAATGAAAGTAAACTAGATATGTATATTACACATTACTAATATGTTATCATTTCAGTATTTTTATTAATGTGAACACCAGTTCCTTAGTAGTAGCTTGCCTCTTATCAACAGAAGCCAATGTGTCCTTATTATATCTCTTACTGGTAGTAGTTCTCGACGGTGGTCCATTATATCATCTTCTCCTACCTCTGCCTGAAATAACTATTGCAGCCACATCTGTAGCATTATTGTCATGAATGACATTAATTAGGAGCAATTCAAACTGAGACTGACATTGTATTTCCTAGCACATATATCACACAGAGTCAAATAAACTCAAATAATCAATTACTTCTTTTCAATACCAAAATAATAACATTAAGTAACACAATGAAAATATTGCACAAAAGTAGCATATGAAAAAAAAAAATATTGCCTATTGAAGTGCTACTGGTGAGTCTAGAAGGTGCAATAGTTGTCACACCCTAAATTTTAGATGGTGCGACGGTCCTAGGGTCTAGGTAGGCTTAAGGCCACCGTGCACCTCGTAGAATCCATAAAACATACATTACTTATCTTGGATATTTACTCAAGTGGGCCACAATTAATTTATTTATTAAATTTCCAAGATGACTAAGAATATTCTTCCTCACATTCTCTATAGACACGTAGTACTCTCTCAATAATGTTAGAATAAAACTTACACACGTCTAATACTAATAGCATCCACAAAGATTCTATGGAGCAACTAAAGATTATATAATTTAACAACAATATTTACATTGATCACAAGCTTCTTGTTGGAAGAAGGAATCAAGAAGTTGACGGACTAGGATCACCTCTACCTGAAACCACAGATGCTTGAATGAGTCGTCAACTCAATGAGATTATAGTGTCATATAGGTAGTGTGTACAATGAAAAGTATTTCAAGGTTGAACATTTATAGAAATACCAGATGGTAGTACTATTATTAGCTCATCAGAAATAAATTCGTATGAAAGGATTCATAGTAATCAGATCAATATCACAAATGAGATATCAAAAAGGTTTCATAGTAATCAGATCAATATTATAAATGAAATATCAAAAGGGATTCACAATATTCGGATCAATGTCACAAATGAGATATCACTAATATGACATATAATCACATATATAACACTGAATAAAACATATTACTATGTATATTCCAGTGTTATCACACATATCACATATTAGGGCAGTAACTTCACACATATCACATATTAGGGCAGTAACTTCTCCCTTTTATCACAAATTTCTATGTGTACATAGCCTGATGGTATAACCCTCATCAAGACTGGGATTCTGTTATATTGGCACAATCAAAACAGGCATAGAGGCCATATAGATTTCAGAATTTATAATTTCAATATTGCAATAAAATGGTTTCAATACTAGCAATGGTATGTAATTGATCAAAAGTTCCAATACAATAAGGAAGGTTAGACACTATAACTCAACTTGAAAATGAGAATTTGATTCCTCTCGATCACTTATATTTCAAAATGATTCTATACTGATCCTCAACCTATATTCACATTTAAATATATATTTCTCTTTTAGTTTGCTTCTAGTTTTTTATTGACATTCAAGGTTCCTTAATATTTATATTTATTGAATTTAAAATATGATTTTTTATGAATAGAAATTATACATATTAAACTTTATGTTTATTTACTATATACTCATGTTCATAGCTAATTCACTCATATTTTAATATTTTCAATTTAGTGCAAATCTAATGAAAAATAGAATTTTCTGCACATAAGCGGTATATATTTATTTAATTAAATATTTATCTTCTCAGATCTATTTATTCTGAAATTTTATCTGGTAGTTCTTAACATCCCAAGGTATTCCCATATTAAATTTCATGAATTATGGATTCATTAACCTATTTAAATAAATCAATTACTGAACCAAAATTTTTAGCTTTAAAATACTGAGTAGTCTCCTTCATTTTATTAAAATTTTCAATTTCCTTCATTATTTTGATTTTTCCTTTTAACACAACTTTACTAACATCTTAGGCTATCTTCCTGCCAAATTTCATAATTTTTGAAATTCATTTACATATTTATTTGAACAAAATATAGTAGTTGAATTTAAGCAGTCTAATTGAGACAGTTTGAAAAATAATAAAATTTTCCTAGCTTTTATATGTTTAAGTACTTTCTATCCAAAATAATTTCTATATATGGAATGGTTACTTAATATGTTATAAAGGTAAATTCTAAATTTTAATTCATCAAAATAAAAATTAAAACTTATGAAATATAATTTAAAATCTAAGACAAAAGTTTTGGATTTCATACCTTTCTTTGCTTTCTTATGATTTTCTCTTCCTTCCTATCACTTGTTGGCTTAATCCGTCCTTAGAACACTTGTATATTTTTAATATTTTGTGGAAATGACCTTAGAAAAGTAGGGTATTTATGGAGAAATAAATGAAATGGGAACACTAAGTTTGAAATGAAGATGTGAAATAATGAAATTGTGGTATTTTCTTTAATACACTTGTCTTCCCTTTCTCTTAATTTAGATGATGAGTCACTTGGTATTTTATGATGATTGATTTCTAATAATTGTTAGATTGATTGAAAGAAAAATGTGAAAGGAAGAAATTAATGTGAAAAGGAGAAAATCAAATTTGAATGAAGGTGTGAATCAATGAAAATATAATATCTTCTTAAAAACACATGTCTCCCTTTCATTAATTAGAGATTGAATTATTTGCTATCTCCTAAAAATTAATAGAGAAAAGAAAATGAAAAGGGAAAGCTACGTCTGAAATGAAAATATGAATAGATGAAAAGATAATTACTTCTTCAGTATATTTATTTTCATAATTTAGAAGCAAATAGTGGAGAAAAGAAAATGAAATAGGAAAGCTACATCTGAAATAAAAATATTAACATATGAAAAGATAATTACTTATTCAATACACTTATTTTCATAATGTAATGTGTTGTGCAAATATTAAATTGTCACTTATATGAATAAAATTTTTCTTTTATCTCATTTAGTCACTTTGGTTAAGTAGTAGTCTAGGTGCCATTTTTGGTCATTTCATATTTTTATTACTCAAACTTATTTGATTTAGAGTTTTATTCCTTTAAAATCTTAAATTTTCATATTATGATATATTTTTATATGCCTTTATATTATTACACATATAATAGTTTTAGGATCTCCTATATTCCTTACAAATCTTATTTCTTTGCATTTTAGTAATGCTTTAAATAGGTACCATATTTTGTAAAGTACTCCTTTATTATTTGTTTACTTAATTCACACAATATAATACTTTATTTGAAAATTAGGGTATTACAGTAGTAGTGCCAATTTGCATTACTTTGGCTCTTATATGGTGCACTTTTAGTGTTGGGTGTTCTTGCATTTTTCATTACTGATCTTAAATTTATTCTACCTATTCAAGATTTGCACTTTCTAATGAGCAGACAACATCCAATAATTGTAACACTCACTGCCCAGTCTCAAAAGAATAGACAGCGGATGCAACAATTGGTACCGGAGGCATTGTCCTAACTATCATATAATTTATATTATAAATTACAAGTGGTTAAGTAGTCATATGTTTGGCAAGTAATAAACTTTTCTTTTTGTAAATGCTTTAAGAAATTTCTATAGAAAAATTGTACGAATTTCCTCCTAAAACTGAGCTTGCGAAAACAAACAAAAACAAATCACTTCTAATTTAAATCTCCAATCCCCAACAAACTCCATTTAATAACTCAATCTCAACAGTATTTCAATATTTTCACTTTCACATAACATTCTAATGCATCATAAATGACAACAAACTAATCACGTAAAAATATATAACAAGTATTAGGATTCTAATCATACATTCTATCTTAGAAAATATTACTATATCCATCCATTAGATATTATTCAACATTTACTCCATATACTCATGATCAACCCTAATATACAACAATCATACATAATTTACATTACACTCAAGCCTAATTATATAGTTTAAACCAACTTACATAGTTACATAATCCAAATTACACATTCTCCTTAAGAATAATTATACATACCATATATTCTTAATTACAAAAACTAAGTTCTACCACTACCAAAGATTTACTTCAACTCTGATGCTACTCTTCAGGTTCTCAAGTAGCAACCACTGTCTTTTAACCTGCATGTGATAAATTCAATGCATTGAGTATTTAACTCAGTGGTGCTCATAAATACATATAAACAAATGTTGCATAAGCAACTAACTTAAAACATAAAACATAGGAAATTATACAGTCGTAAAATCATAGTATGGACTATAATAAGTACCATTTTTTTTAAGAAAAAAAAGTATTTACTTCCAAATAAACAAATTAATATTACTTATTATAAAATCAATTTCTATATTCCTTACAATATTCATATAGAGAATCTCATTTTTCTTTAACAAATTATAGGAACTCATTTACTCAATTAAAAACATTTAATTCCGAAACAAGTTTTCATAATGAAATTCATGAATTACATTCCTGAAAATGCTTACATATGGGCTCACATGTACATGGAAGAAATGATTCTATAACTTATACATAATGACTTTAATTCGCCAACGTAGTCGTAGGGCAATTTAGAGTCCAAACTTATACATAATGACTTTAATTTGCCAACATAATCATACGGACAATTCAGAGCCTAAACTTATACATAATGATTGGCATTGAAGCCGAGCATGCTCATCTTACATAATGAACCATATCATATAATAATTTTAAACCAAACATATAAGAGCCCAAAAATAAATCTTTTTCTTTTTAATTCTTAATAATTTACATAAAACAAATCCTTAATCTTCTTGTAAACATAAAATAATTTATCATATAAATCTTTCATTTCTTATGATTCAAAACATTTCAACTTAACATTTCTTTTTCCACATTTTCTCAAATTCACATAAACTTACAACTTAGTAAACTTTTTTCGATTTGCATACTTATACAAAACAAAACTTACATTTTCAAATACATACTTAACTTAATTTTGAGAAAAGCAAAGATCAATTAAAAAGCATGAAAATAAGTCTTACCACCTTAGGGTGGTTCGTCCTCTCTATCTGCACGAGGGAGGAACGAACTTCCTTCCATTAAACATATTATAAACTCAACTTACTTAGAAAAGAACTCATAACATTTTAAACATAAAACTCATTTTTTTTTTTAAACTTAACATTATTTAAGTCAAATGAAAAATCATGAAAGACTTAGAATTAAAGGTAACAATTTTTACCACATAACACATACACATCAAACATCATTTTAAAAGCAAAATCAAGGAAAGAAAGCAAGAAGAATTTAGGGCCCTTTCCCTTGGAGGGTTCTACCTCTCTAAAATCAATCAGGAAGAAAATTCTTTCCTTCCATCAAACAACTAAACTAACCATTTTCAGTTTAAAGGAACATTTAAAACCTTAACTTAAATCCATTTAATCATAACATCTTTTTTTTTTTTTCAAACCTTGCTTACTTTCAATGATAGAAAAATCACTCAACATAGATTTTATACAAAGTGATTTTTCCATGAATTTAGCCCATCCTAATAATTATTTTAAAAGAATTACTACCATGGAAGAGCATGAAAACACCGTCCCCTTTCACACCATAAGCTTCGGTCTCTTCAAGTAAATGAAGGGGAATTGATTTCTTTTTTAATAAAAAATATAAACACAACCAGAAATCTGATGGATGTCGAAGCCACAAAGAATAATTCCTGATTTCCTAATCTAGATAAATTGTAGATACGGAAAGAAGGATTGAACCCTAGAGATTAACAAACCTGATTTTTAATTTGAAACCAGTTTATAAAGACATAAATAAAAGGGGGGCGGGGGATTGATCAAATAGCAATCGAAAATAATAACTAAGTAACAAAAAGCAATAAATTAAATAACTAAATACCAATAAAGGATACGATTTAGCCAAGGGTGATTCACAGCATGAGATTCTCTTGATCGATCATGGAAACAAAAATTACTCTAAAAATTGAATGACTAACAGGTTATAATCTTTGGACAAGTGCCTCCGTAAAATCTTTCTGTAATATTAGATTACACAGACAAAGCGCTAGAATAATCCCTAATTAACGAACAATCCTAAACTAGCGATAGAATTTAATTCCCTAACAGCAATGAAAACTAGAAAGACCCTGCCCTATTCAACAAACTCACAAGCGGCAGTTCATTTAAAACAGATTGTGGGTTTCCATAATATATTCCAAAGGCTTGGACGCAATCAAATTATACTATTTGTTACCTATTCAATTCAGTTAGACAATACGAATCTCAACTTAATTGATAGCTATGTGCTTCCCTATAGTTTGAACAATGGGCCCTTATTGAACAACTAATAAAAAAACACTAAAAGTAGGGTTTCTCATAAACTATAGAAAACACACAAAATCCAAATAGAATTAAAGAATATACTTATCGCATTTAGATCTCACGATGCGAAGAATCCCTGCCTAAATTTAACCATTGACTAAAATATTGAGCTTAGTCGCTCATGGATGTGAAGAACATAATGGAATAAAAATAAATCTGCTGTGTTTTTATTACTATTAGCGTGGAGAAATGAATGTCGAGAGGAAGAAGAAGATCCCCTTTACAAAATATTTTCCAACTATTTAAAAAGAAATGAAATCCATAATGATCACTAATATATTTTTGAAATAAATTTAAAATATTTAATAATCTGTAAATCCCTAAAAAATAGGGCCAGCTTGCACTTAAAAATTTCCTCACGTCTAGTGAGATTTGTTAAAATCTAGGTCGCAGCTCTTTAGTGCTTGCCCAAGCACTATTACAAAACTTCCAAAAGCATTTCTCTTTCCTACGGGTTGGCTATATAGCACTTGCCCAAGTGCTATTACAATACTTCCAGTAGCTATTCTCTCTCCTCGACTAGTCTCTCCCTATGCTTGCCCAAGTGCTAATTGTAGACTTCCAGAAGCGTTTTTGAGGACTTAGCACCAATTTTGATAACTTTCACCAAAACTTCTGAAATTAGCCTCCAAAGCTCCCTTTTTGCCAAAAGTAGCATTTCCTATGGAAAATATAAAAACCAAGTGAAAAGTCTTCATTTAAGCCAAAAATCACCCATAAACAATAATCAAACATATAACATTTTATGCTTAATTTACAAGCTATCAAATTCCCCCACACTTATTCCATGCTTGTCCTCAAGCATGGCCAAAGTCTCAATCAAACTCACTAAGAAACATACTTCACCCTACAACAGTATTCTTTAACAAAAGATTGAAAATTTGGAAAGAAAGACAAGCAGGGTAATAACCATCATTGTGTATTCTATCAACACCATACCAATATACAACAACCTTAAGGTATCCCATTAAGTACAAAACATAAAGACTTGCAAATTTACGCACACAACTTATTAAGTTCTATTAGAATTAAAGTTGCCAC
Source organism: Jatropha podagrica (assembly GCA_947857235.1). NCBI lineage: Eukaryota > Viridiplantae > Streptophyta > Magnoliopsida > Malpighiales > Euphorbiaceae > Jatropha > Jatropha podagrica. The sequence goes on along the minus strand of CANUEP010082633.1, from coordinate 17,768 downwards.
ATCCCAAAACGCAAGGTTAACATACAAAAGTACAATACTCTAAGATGTGGTGTCATTTTTTTCAAAAGGAAGGAAGTTTCCTTCTCCACTCATCGTTTTTCATTTATTCGTTGCAAAATTATTTTTCTTTTATTTTTTTTTGTGTTTTGTTTTTTTTTTTTTGCAAATTTTTAGAGAACTCATATGCATTACCGCTTTTTTCGTTTTCTTTTATTCCTCACCTTTTACATCGCTTTGCGCGATTTGCACCCTTCATCCTTTCAAATCTTGCATCCAAACATCCAAAAGTAGCACTTCAGACAAGTTAAACAGAGTTTTAAAATATGCATAACAATGAATTAAGCACAAACAATTTAAAGTTTCACTTATTAATGAAGTCTAAATGATTTGCACAAAAATAGAGTGACTAGGGGATAATATCTATAGTATGGAGAAGATAGAAGATCACAATAAAGACTACTATTACTTGCCTAAAATTCTAAAGAATCAATTTAATGCAAAAGAAACTAGTTAAAGAGCACAAAGGATGCTTCCCATGAGCTCAAAAGAGAAAATTAATCACACTTCAAGACAAGAAGGAAATTTGCAAAAATTTTGTATATACAAAGCAAACAACACAAATTCTCATGAAATAAGTAGGGTAATACTAAGTAATCAATGAATTATTCAAAAATATGCTGGAAAAATAAATAAATCACAGACAAGCACTTCCAAAAGCACATCATCCTCCCCCACACCAACTCCTCACAGTGTCCCCAATGTGGAATCATCAACAACACAAAGGGAGGCTCAATTTCCAAAAAAAGAATAAGAAAAATGAAAGAATAAGGAAAGAAAGCTTCCCTACGGAGGCAAACGTCAGCTAAATAGAGGGCAGGGGCCAAGACAACCCCAAATGGCGCGCAACGGCATGTAGGATGGTGTGGACCTCAGTGATCGTGGTAGTAAGAGAGTCAATCTTGCCCTCCTGACATTCCATGCGAGATAGTAGGGTTGAGGAAGCCTCGGGCTGGGCAGCAGGAGGAGCGGATGTCAAAGGTGCAGCTGTAGTCTCCTTTTGCTTACGAAAAATGTGTTGTTGGCGCGGAATAATGGGACCTGTAGGAGCAAAAGAAAAAGAACCCCTCTCCTCGCGGCGCAATAAGCCCATGGAATCTAATACAGGTAAATCCAAAGGAGGCATGACATATGCAACATGCAAAGTATGGGCATCAAGATCCAACACACCCATCTTATAGCTATCATAGTAATAATAGACCCTAAAAGCATATCCTATCGAAAATGAATGATGCTCTCAAACTGGGTAACAAGCTGATGCAGGAGCAATCCTAGTCCTAATTGGATTCCTAGCACAATTAGGATTTTATTTAATTTACTGTTTTATTTCAGATTTGCATTAGTTTTCCGTTTCCTCATCTGATTAGGATTTACTATTTTATCATTGAATAGGAATAGAGTTTTAATTCTTTCTTTAATTAGGATTCCTAATCTAGTTAGGATTTATCACCATAAATATACAGCACTATTAGCATTGTAAATCATCTTATTTTTCCTCATAATTTTAATTCAAAGGTTATAAACCTAATTATTTACTGTTCCACCTACAATCAACCCTATTCTAGCTTACTTGTTAAAAAAAATGACAGCCCTACAACTTCCCCCTGCGTCAAATGGGTTGGTCTCAACACAAACCGAAACTCCTTCTCTGTTACACAAGCAAGGTCCCTAATCTGTATGAACATTTAGCAGCTGCAAAGCGAGTTCGAATGCAATCATCTGATACCGCCAACTTGTATAGGACGATAAAAGTCACTCGCGAATTCGAAAGGGAGCTTTTACAATCTGTTTCTCCGACCACTGCTACTTATAAATCTTTTTCCCCTTCCAATTCTGGCAACATAACTTATGCACTGCATTTTAGTCTAAGCCCTAAACACCCGACTCCAAACTCACCCCCAAACACCAACCTTCACCCCCCAAACACCGACATCTCCACCCCTAACTGCCCACCAAATTACACACAAACCCAATCCCCAAAATCTCAACATCTCTCCCTGCTCCGCCCCCTAAATCCATCAACCATAACACCAGATATCGAGGTGTCAACCATTATTCCCATTCCGATTATCAAGAGTTGCAAGCAAAGGGCCTGTGTTTTCACTGTAAACAACCATACACTCCTCTCCATGAATGCCTGAATAAGTCACTACGAGCCCAAATCAGCAGTGAAAACGATCTCTTAATTGAAGCTCATGGGTCCTATCTCTTAATTGAAATCCTAACTGAACATGAAACATAAACTGAAACCACTAAAAATATGACAGCAATAATTAAGGGATCCACAAAATCACTACAGCATCCACTAAGAAAATGCTATCTTGACTTGGTGATTGATGCTTCCTCTTTCTACCATGACTGAACCGTTGGTACTGCTGCAGAGGCTTGCTAACAGCTGCCATTCTTCTCAGGTGGCGGTGAGACAAAAGGCCAACCCTAGAGTGGCAATAGCTTTTCAGAACAAACAACCCTAAACTTTCCTTTCTAAAAAAATTCTATTTGAGTTGCTCTGATACCATGTTGTCAGTTGAGGAAAATATTGTTATTGTTATATTTTCATCAATGATGGAGATATATATTCAAGATATTTCAATCTATTTAGGAATCTAACTCCTAGACTACTTAGGAATAAATCTCTAAGTAAATGCTATATAGAAATAGGTCTTAACTTTCCTTGATAATGAAATTTAATATTACTTTTCAAAATTAATTAAAAAATAGTATATATAAATTTATGGATATATATTCCACTAATTTTATCAAGAGATACTTAAATTTAAATGCAAAAAATGTATTTACATAAATTTCAATTTCAAATCATGTACTGAACGCAAAATGAAAGAGAACCCAATGACTATTTCGTTTCCAAGTTCAAAATATCTAACTGTTTTAAGCTAAAATTTTAAAATAAAAACAAAGTAAAACTATGAAGCCATTAAATTTCATATCCAAATCCATATTCATTCATTATCATTTCCAAATTCAAGTTGCTTATCATCTTCATTTTCTAAAATTACATCCATTAGCTCTTTTTCATCTACATTGACTTTTTCACTCGCTTTTTTGGTATGAGAATTGTTGGACATGAGAATCAAATCAAATCGTAAGATTTGAATTGCATGAATCTTAAGATTCATGCTCGATTCCAATTCACCTAAGATTCATGCTCGATTCCAATTCACCCACCACAAATCATAAGATTCTAATAACACTACACATCAATTGCTTGTCACTTGAGATTTTCCCAACCTAACAGCATTAGTGGGCTTCTGCCATTTTAGTTCCAATTCGCTAACTAATCCAACTATGCAGAATCTCCACTTTTTTTTTTGTCTTTTTTCTCCTTATCTTAAGTTTTTTTACAACATTAATAATAACAAATTGCGGCAGCAAGTGTTTTAGAAGTGTGCCAAAGCTGATCCCAATGCTCAATGTTGATTTGACACGTCCTAAGAAGTTAGTCACTAATGATTCATAATTGTCATGTTTCTTTTAGGAAGGATTGCCACTTGAGTATGTAGAGATATTATTCATATTAGGTTTCAGATTTTCTGTAATAGGCAGGCTGAATGCCCTGTAGAGCTCATTTTAATTTTCATTTTCAGTATTATTTTAACCCCTTTTAGTCAAATAGAGCATAATCCTTTTGATTCTCTAAAAGAGCTCAAATCCTTGTCAAGCACGCCTCACATGAGGTCAATAACAATTGAAATATGTAGATAGTAAGGGAGTAAAGTACTTATGAATAGGTTCAATTTCAGAAATACCACAGAAACACATCAATAAGTATCAACTCAACTTGATGTGCTAATAATAACTACAAAATGGAATACCTATTACCCTGATCAAATTCTATACAAAGCAAAACTTAGAAACACGAGAAACTCAAAAATAACATCTGAGGTTCAGCATATGTTAAGAGAGAAAGAAACAACAACAAAAAAGAAATAACCAACAGAAGTGTGACTGACCTGAGCATCTGCACGAATGTCAGTATATGGGACAACACCAGTGAGAAGCTCGCTGCAACAGAATCAAAAGGAACTTTCTCTTTCATAACAATAAAAAAAAGGTAATTTTTATCTGAAACTTTAGAAAATGTCAAAGAATGCATGCTAGGTAAATGGCAAAGCAAGAAATTAAAACTCAGATAATTAATAAGTTGGAGCACCATTCTAACCATGCTACTTGGCATGTATAATTTAGCCCCAGATCAAGCAACCTCTCCACTATTAACTACCAAGAAGAAAGAGTAAATGTAATATCAAGCATACAGTGTTGTCCCAGATACAGCTAGAAACCAATCAATTAATTAAAAATGAGGATCTTTATTGCAGAGCTATCACATGGAAAACACTTCTCTAATACAAACCTCTTTCATGGGCACACAAATACAAACATTTGACTAGTTTTAGAGGTTAGTTACACATCTATCTCACTTGTAACTACCTCTGACATACGCTTTCAGACTATTGGTATTAACCTGAATCTGGGGAAGGGTCCATGGACTGCACTGTGGATGGAGTACCGGTAACTTAACTCAAATGAAGGAATGGAAAAATTTGCGTACGGAAAAATTGGCACACGTAAAAGCCCCTATCTATGAAAGAAACAAGGGGGACTGTACTGTTAATCCTACTCTTTGTCTTGCTACCTATGACTGCTTTGTCGACTCTGTTGACGGAGTACCACTCGCTGCACGGCTAAGGGAACTCTGTCTTCTATGCTAAAAGAAAGTCTTTGGTGCCTTATTTGCCCCTTCCTACTCTTTCTTTATATATGCAATTCTTACTTATGCGTCTTTGACTTCCCTGCCTTAGTTGCCTCAGTTGCATTATATCATTCATCTCCATTTACCTTCCTACAATTACATTTCCCAGGACATATTTCCAAATATAATATTTTCTTACAACAATCCAAATCTAAATCCCAATTCTACCAAGCACAAATGAGATTAAACTCTTTCTCAAAAAAATTTAAAACTCTAAATCCAAATTCTACCAGACATTAACACAATGCAAACACTTGTGGAGAGGTGAATCCAATTGAAAGTAGTTCTCAGATTGAGAATAAGTCGGTGATGCTGAATCTCATATCTTTTTAGCAGTGTCAAGGAGCGAATAACCTCATGAAATGCTGGTTGCATAGAGTTTATAAGTCAAGACATAATAAGAGAATTTTCAGATTTACATTTGTTGAAGCCTAGATCTGTTAAGTCAGGTTTCTTCTTCCCACCATCAAGATGATCCTGCAAACCTCTAGCCTCAAAAAATAATAAACAGGACTGACACCAGCAAGATAACTCATTCATTCGATTTTACAGGACTAATTTGAAGAGAGGGATTATTAGAGGGAAAAACCATTTTTGTTTTAGTTGTATTTTTTACTTCATCACCATGTTCTAATGCTGATTAAAGCTATCAACATAAGTCAGAATAGAGAATAAAACGGCAACATCCAGAAATAATAAAAAGGATAGCAGCCAATATAAAAAAATCGTGAAACAAAAGCGAGAACCAGACTAAAGCACCGGGCTAGTCAAAGGCGCAACACCAAGGGAAGCTCGTCGGACCGAGTCGCAGCCGGGAAGGTGGCCACACACAGTGTCACGTGCCGGCACGTGGCTGAGCTGAAGAATCTGGCAGCACAACGCGCCGCATCAGATGGCAATGGTTTTTGGGGAAAGGCTGATCCTCGTCTGGGCTTCCATTTGAGATGGGGTTTGACACTTCACTCGCTTCCTGTAAGGTGCAGCCTCTACACTAGCTATTTTATATACAAAGATCACCCTAGAATAGGAAACTAACTAAATAGGAAAGTTAATAATTTCTGATTCTACGATAATTACAAGATTTCAACAGTTTTATTCAATTTCATAGAGGATCAATATTAGTTTACCTCTATAGCTAGGACTGTGTAATGCATCTAATTCAATTTTGTAATTTAATAGCTTCTGCTATTTTGAGTTTGTATGATGCAATTCAGCTCTACATATGATGACTATGGGAACCTTAAATGTAATGTTGGCACATTTTAGGTGTCAATCATAAACACCTTTTGTTCTACTATTCATGCCATTATTGACAGATCTTGTCCACTATGATCTAGTTTTGCCACAAACAGGCACCATAATACTCCTTTTTGTGTTCTCTTTGCTGCTTTAGCCTATCGCCATGTAAACACTAATCATACACCTAAATATCTAACCATTCTAACCTTCACATAAAACCTGATATTGAACTCAATTTCAGGCTTAAACCAGCCCCCAAGCTCTCGAATTTCACTGGCTTATGTTATACCCTTAAGCTCTTTATGGTGGAAGCAATATCCCTGCTAGATAGAAGACACTTTGAGATGTACCGAGAACAGCCACAAGGACCACTCTTATATTTAGCTCTAATTAAGCTATCTGCTCCGGCGAATTACATAAATTCTTTAATGTCGCCAACATCTAAAAATATAAAAGAAAAGAAAAAAATTGGAATAGGAAAGCATCCATTGTCTAATGGATAGGACAAAGGTCTTCTAAACAATTTTAGCCCTTCAATTCATCCAACATTTAAGACCAAGAAGCACAATGAAAACATTGCAAACATAACATTTATTTCTCATTCAAACTAATGGACAAAGTAATTGAGGTAGACTCTACTCCAAGGTCAAGATTCAGACAAAGGACAAAGCATAATTAGAGCTAGGGCTGTTAAAATCAGGCGAATGGGACCAAAGAATTCATTAGTTTTTCGATTTTAATGACTGTTAACTTTTCAAATCACGTTTTAATATTTCAGGATCCATTACCAATATGTTAATGATACAAATTGGGTGCATTAGACCCAATTTGAACAGCCCTACTTAGAGCACATCAGTAGCATGAGGTAAAAAACCTTAAAAGGTCTGCAAACAAATTAATGGCAGCATCCATAACAGGTAGCCAATGTTACTATGACTCAAGGGGTTTGTTAGGATAAATGCATATGATTTTGATTAAACAAACTCATAGGGAATCTTGCTTTTACACCTTATGAAGGTTATATTTTTCCCTCTTTCTTTCAACAAGAAGGTTTAAATTTTTGTGATTACTCTGTTTGTACATAGATGTTTTCCAAACGCAAGAACTTAATGCAACTATAAACAGGTTAAAATTGCTCGACATGGTACCCTTGATGATCATTTAATGATTTCATTGTAGAAGGTAGGTCTCCAAATCTCCTTGGTCCGACTAACCAATAAAAATTTAAGTGAAAAAGAAACTAGCATATGAATGCATAACTTTTTATCTTGTATCAATTGGGGAAAAAAAAATAAAAAAGGAAAACAACCTTGTAAGTGAACATAAACGCAATACTCTGTCTTGTACTCTTACTTGATGGATATCCCGAAACTGTACACGTCTGATTTTTCAGTATGTATCCCGTTTTTCAATATTTCAGGTGCCATATAAATAAGTGTCCCAACCGTGTTCTTTTTGTGGAAACCACCAGTTGGCTTTCCAGATGACCTCCAATTCTCAACAGAAACTCCGTTAAGATTCTTCCTATATTCTGCCAAACCAAAGTCTGATAGATGCGGACAAAGGTTTCTGTCAAGCTGCATCACATGCATTGATATGGTTATATATTGTTTGACCTTTTTCTGAAAATGATTTATTCTCAATTTATAATTGCAAAGGAAAACTATGGGCCAACTAAGAGATTATGGAAGACAATTACAAGAACATTTGCTGGTTTCACATCCCTGTGTACAATCCCATGGTTGTGAAGATATTGCAGAGACTCAGCTGGAAGAAGAAAAAAGAAGAAACAGGAGAAATTACTCAACGGAATCCGTCAAAATTTTCTCAATGACAAAAACATTTAACTGAAATATGCTAAAAAAAGTCCCCAATACAGAGCCATGGACAATGAATTAAGACATACCCCACACTTTTGGGGGGGAAAGGTCCTCTTGATATCAATATATTGACCAACAAAAATAAAGAAACTAAGTTATCTTTTATATTAATCAAAATATCATCAATGTCACCTAACTTTTCTGAGGTCATTCAATTACTAAAATCTTGCTCACTCTCCAGTTTTTCCTAAAATCAGTCTTCATACAGCACTAGAAATAGGTAACTAGCAAAAGAAATATTGCTGTCTCATCCCAAATGCACTAAACAGTTGCTTCATTCCTCCAATGAGAGAATGCCCAGGTCTTTGAAAGGGAAGGCGAATCACAGATAGAAGGGGAAAGGCATTAGACTCCCCCGTTTAGTTAGAAAATGACAGGAAGATGAGGAGGAACAATTATAAGGACAAGACTCGAAACAAAGTGTGTGAATGCATGATGGATTTTGATCAATCAATCCTAGTGCTTTTTCAGTGGATTAGATTTAGCAAATTAGGTTTTATAACTAAGTTGGGATGCATATTACAGTTTTTAACACAGAAAATCAAGGGGAAAAAAGGTAGGAACTAAGACAATGTACATTCAAAAAAGCATAAGCAAAAGAAGAGGGAGGAACCAACAATATCCAAACAAGAACTTTACAAGAAATAATTCATCATAAACTCACATTTTGCTGCTTAGAAAGTCCAAAATACTGACTGAAGGGCTGACAAACTATATATATATTGAAAGAATAATTTGGGCATCAAAGCTTACAAACAACTCTTTCATAGAAAAACTCTCCTGCCAATTAGAAAGGACGCAAACCATCCTGAAATAAAGAATCTTGCAAAAACTAAAAAAGTTCTAAATGTTAACGAGAACCCTATGTTTTCCCAACAGGAACATGCATAACGCTCATAAATAAAAGAATTCAAGCACAAAGTTAATACAATGAAGAGAGGTCGGTGGAGAAGAGGAGCACTGTAGTTAAATAAAGTCATACCCAATTGACCAGTGATCATGAGCACCTGATCAATACTCGGACTCCATTCTTCCACGTGTAATTTCTCAGCAAGGTTGCCAGATTCATAAAATTTGAAAAAGAACATGTAATTGGGAGGCTTTGCATGAGCAGCAACCAGCCTCACTATTCCCTGATGATCTAACTTGCTTCATTAGTAAATAAAACACAAGTGTTAAGTGGAGCACAAGGTAAATAAAGTTATCATTGTTATCAGTCACTTATATCTAAATCTATGAAACTAGCGTATGCACACCACCGCAATCATAATTCATTATATTAAGGTCATACTTGGAACAATATAATCTACATAATGAAATGGGGAACATAATGTAACAATATCTGTATTGTTACCGAACTCTCATCCGTCTCTTGACTCAGGAATTCAAACCAGGCCGGCAATTAGGACTTTGTTCAATTAGCATTTTTATGTTTTTCTGATGTTGTATCCTAAAGCTACTTTCTAGAAATTATTTTTGTAATAAAGAAAATGAAATAATGAGAACGTATAGTTAAATAAATATAAGAAGTTCGCTAAATATAAGATAAGAAAACCAAAATTGCAACAAGAATTATCTCTTTCGTAAGATTTACAATTATTTTTCCTTTTAATTTTTTTTTTTTTTTTTAAACTTATCTACACATTGTTGCGCTTCTCTTTCTTAGCTTCTAGAATAACAAAAAGCATAAAAAAGAACCAATCACAGTGTATGCTAAATGTTCAATTTGTTCAAAGTTCATCATCTGTTAATTTAGTCATTATTGTCAAAATTCCATTTTATCCATCACGGAAACAGAATAGAAAAGCCTAGTTTAACCCTATAATTTGTAAATTTTCCAGTTCAGACCCATCAAATGCAAATTACTGAATAAATATTCAATATGTAGAAACCAATTAGGCTGCCACATTTTTCCACCAAGTTTCAGTAATGACACTGGCTGAATTATGGCAGCAGTGACTGATAAATTGAAGTCAAATGACTAAATACATGATTTACCCAGGAAACACAGCAAAGCCTAGGGGTTTCTAGCTAAGTACTCTAAAAATGGAATAGATTGCAATTTAATAAGATAAAGAATGTAAGTACGGTTAAAATTGAAGGAACAATGCTAATCTTAGTAAAAGTTACCATAAGAGTTGCAGCTCCTTGTGGAACCTATCAATGTCATCAGAAGTAGACAAGATGGGTTTCTTTACAGCAACTTTTTCCCCATCCAGAATTCCTTCATATACAACACTTTCTGCCCCTACAGAAACCGAAATTGAAAACAATTTCGTGGCTTTGAGAAGCAGAATGCGCCTAAGTTATTGAAATGGAATGAGAATTAGAGAGTTACCTCTTGCAATTGGAGACAAAATAGTGTACGAAGCAGGAGGAAGGTGAAGCGGAATGGAATTGCTGCGACAGCAACCTCTTATGCATGAGTTTGGCTCCACAATCTTCAACACCATCCTTCTCTCTCTCTCTCTCTCTCTCTCTCTCTATCTCTCTCTCTCTCTATCCCTAAATTGCATTTGAAGAGCGGAATTCTTGGAATTGGTGGTATACTTGAACGCGAGATTCCAAGGCTCTTTGTTATTGTAGTTTTTTTTTTTTTCCCCTTTTTTTGATAAAATTATAAATTTAGGTGTAGTTCGTTTTCCTTAAATTTTTTTCTTTTTTCATTTTTTTTCTTAAAATATAAACAAAATATATTTTTTCAAAAATCAAAAAAGAAAAAGATTAATTTTATGAAACGATATAGAACATGAACGTAGTACCTCTTGACGTAGCTTCATATTATTCCGCTTTTCATATAGCTTTACTTTGTTCGGTAGTCTAGCGTTTATAAAGATGACACATTACAAAACGTCAGACCTAAAACAGTGGTTTATATATTTGTGTTTTCTGTTGTAAACCCTGCATTCCTTATTTTTCTCAATAATAATAATAATTATTATTATTAATTTAATCTCATCTATGTATTTACAATACAATATTAATTTTATCTCTATTAAAACTCTCTATTTTTTTTTCTAACTCTTCTCTATTTATATAAATTTAGTTCTAGTTATTTATTTATTTAAAATGATTTGGTATCATATTTTTATTAAGTTGATTATATATATAATAATTGAGGGTTATTTTAATTTTAAAATTTAAAGATTAATGTGCAAAAATTTTTTAATTATTTTCTTCTCAAAACTTTGAATTTTTATAGCTTTTATTATTAACTAAAATGTTTAATAATTGAATTAATGAGAAATTTAATAATTGAAAGAAATTTTCACTTATTAAACAAAAAGAAAAAGAAATATAATTTTAAGAAAGAAAGAAAAGCTTTAAAGGAACAAACCAAAACTAAAAATTGTTTATCGTTTTTATGTATAAGAACTCACATTCCATAAGTAAGAGGGTGGGCGTTCAATTTTTACGAATGGAGAAAATTATTGTCTGGACTATTTTCTTATAGGCTTGATGTACTCTTATGGGCCTAATGCAATGTTTCATTTTTCAAAAAAAAAAAAAATGAAAGCATACAATCATAACAAATAGGCTCTAATTAGTTTTTTTAAACTAATATGGTAAGGGAAAAAATTAGTAATATTAGTCTCACTTATTCAAAAGACAATTGAAATATATGTCTTCTCACTTATTCAAAAGATAAAGAAAATATTTGAAACAACAAAAAATTCTTACATTCCCAAAAGAAACCGTCTTTACAAGCTCTTATCCACATACAAGATAAAAGTCCTACCTAAGCTTTCACAACTAAACCTAAAATAGGCTTTATGAATTTTGATATGGTTTGGCATCCTCCAAAGTGAAGCATCCAATTTCAACTAAGTGATTGGCAGTATGATCATATAAAAGCAAAACGACATCAATTTCCTAAAAGAGATTCATGACCTCATTTTGGACTTGCTTAATTTATTGTAAGAGTTAATGGACCCCGTTATTGGGATCCACTTGAATTGGTTCTTGAGGAATAGGAGGAGCTTCTACTTTACTATGGGCTTGGGCTCCAACCTTGAGCTGAGTGGAAGAGCAATCAGGAATTAGATGCATCTGTTTGGTATGTATTGATTTTATCACTTTTCTTAGGTCCTTCCCCATTCGATGTTTCAGACAGTGAGACCTTGACATGATGAAATGTCTTTAAATGTCTGAAAAATAAAGGGTTATATGATGCATGTAAAAGAATATATATATATATATAACACAAACAATGGGTAAGAGAGTTGGGAATGCATCTCCCTTATATCTCTCACACACGATTCAAAGTTAAAAGTTCAATACTATCCTTAGGGCATTAGTCATATCCATAAACCAACATGGGATTTTTGGACCAACGTTACTCGCATATATAAATGAATGCCAATCTAACAACATAACAATACTTTATTAAGGTAGATCTAAGATAAGAACTAGGGTCATTGCACGTGCTTTAGTCGAGTTTATAAAGCTTAGGTTCTATAAGTAAGGATTGATTTTTCCTCCATTTAGCTTTGGGTTTAGATAGTGCAACCATTTTAATATACCCGAGGGTACGAGGTTTACCATTGGTATATATTAATGATGAATTCAAGTGATCAAATAAAGTGAGAGGATTCATACCCTAATTCCACCTATTAGGTTTAGGGTAGAATAAAAAAAGAAGATAGAATAATGTCATAAATGCTATTTATATATTGCAAAACCCAATAAGTCAATAAGAATACTAAAAGTAAAAGAATGGACAAAATCGAAATCAACTTTTTATAAACCCAAAACTAGAGATTATTGGTGCAATCCCCAGTAGAGTCGTCAGAATGAAGATGATTGGGGTTTCATTTCTATTATTTTATAAATTATCTTTTATTTTTCATTTTGAAAAATCATAATCTTTAGATGTACCACTAAATCATTTTGAAAACAATTAGCACATTTTAGAAACAATGATACTTATTTTAGTAAGATTAAAGGATTTGTTACCCTCTTTGGCAAAAACTAATGTACTATAGCATGACGAATCAGATCCCTCACAAATGGAATCCAATTCATATACTTGAGATTGGGTAAGGAAGTTGGATACGACCTTGAGAAGGTGTTAGGCACTCAAGATTCCCGTCCAATGAGCCAACCTCCACCATTTGTCCATTTGTTTATTTTAAATCATTTAGATTAACTTAATTGAGATCTAAAATCATTTTAATGCAATTTTATTCAAAATTAGGCGAAGCCGAAGGCAAAGGCAGATGTAAAATCGTTTTAATATAATTTTATTCAAAACTAAGTAAAGGTGCACGCTTTGTGCGGATTGCTCTGTTATTATAATCCATGAGACAACCTCTTCACTCTATAAAAATAAAATAACAAATTGAAACATTGACATTTGCAATGAAAAGAGTGAGTTAATTCTTCAAGATTATAATTGTTTTTCACTATTTCAGTCTTCAATATCTACATAAAAAAGAGAGAAAAAACTAAAATTCCTAACTATCATAAGTAAAATCATTAATTAAAATTATAGCAAAACAAAATTACTAAAGATGATTGAGTAGTGTCACAACCCAAATCCATAGGCCAGACCAGTACTAAGACTTGGTAAGCTTAAGGTCCCTGAAGCCCGTAGTAAGCCTGAACTCTCAAAAATCTGTCTCTATTAATATCTAACTTTGGAAACAGTAAGCTCGTATTATGACATAGTCCAACAATCAATTGGTAACATTCTTGGCGCAATTTTAATATTACATTTGATTCACATCTCAGGCTTATTCTCATTAAATTATAATACATTATATGCAAAAATTCATTGATCATAATATGGTCAAACTTTTCCTGTCATAATTTCTCCAAATCTTAGAAAGTATTCCACGAGTTATTTATCGGCACAATATTATTTACATATCCAAATGTTAATTTATCATCCTAACTGCGAAATCAAACAAAAATACTTAAAATACTCCAACGTCTCACATAGTTCATATACTAACATTTTCAAGCTAATATTAAATGATGTATCTCTGCGGAAAAAGAAATAGAGCCTTTATGAACTGACAATACTTCTATTTTCTGGAAAAGTTTATGGAATAGGAAGGTGAGTTTCATTAAACTCAGTGAATAATAATAAATAATGCATGACCAAACAATCATGCAAAATGCATTTCGAGTCATTGAATTAATTACACTGTCAGTCATGCATATAACACAATATCAATTTCACAATTATTTCATTTTCAGCAAATCAATCATGTGGAAATTAGTCTGTAGTGTCATTGAAATCCCCTGTGAGTTGTCCTCTCACATGGCTCATCCTCTCATACATGTGCACTAGGGAGCTGATCCCTATACTTGGTCGACCGGTCCAATTCTTGTTTGACCAGCGTCTCATTATTTTCTTTTCCATACTCTCTTTTCTTTATCATACCATCAGGTGGTTAACCTATGGTTATTCATATTATATCAATATACATATTATCAGGTGCACACGGGGGCACTGATTTCCCATACTTGGCTGACGGTATCAAGGATTGTTCTCACAAACTCATGATGACCCACTTCATTCTAATTCCACTCAAACAAGACAATCCATATCACAACACATTTAATCAATAATTCATCCAATTGTCAATCATCTGATCAATACTTAATATGAACATTATAAAATGTGATGATACGATTATTAAATAATAATATAATATAATTTGATATAAAAATATAAAAATATAATGTAATAAAATTATGATGAAATAAAATCATGATGTTATGAAATCCATATCATGCACCATTTATTATTACTCACAATGATTATAGAATATTCAAATCCTAGTCCCAATTCTGGTCTAGAGAGATAGTGGATGAACTCAGATGATCTAAGAAGTTAAAAATATAAAAGAACTCATCACATAACTATTCAATTTGAAATAATAAATAGGAAATTAATCCCACAAACTACATTTTATCCTTTCTGTTAAGTCTAATCTAAATTCAGCACTACTTAATTGCTAAACATCATTTAATTTGATTTCTCGTCACAATTTTTAAAATAATTTAGATTCACTATCAATATAATATAATCAATAATATTCTTATTTCAAATAAATATAATCATTTCACCAATAATCTTTTTTGTACTTAGTTTAATCACAGTCTCCGAACGTTTGATAATCATTTAATTTACTTACCTGAACTAATCCTTAATAGCTATAAAATACGTCTCTATATCGAATCACTTAATTCATTGATTCTAATAGCCTTAAAAATAAATTTGTATTTCTATTTATAAATTAAACAACAATAACTCCTTAATAACATATTTTCTTCTTATTTAGTATTCAACTTTAATGCTTAATTCAAATCAAAATCCTAACAATTTCATCATTAAATTCATAAAATAGTATTAATCAATTTTCAAAAATACATTCTATGTTTAACTTATAATTATTAGTACCAAATTTTTAAATTTAAATCAATTAATAATCTAAACCATTATCATTAATTAAATTCTTTCTACCTAAACCAATATTCATTTTCTTAACAACATTAATTCTCAGACCCAATAGTTCAACTAATTAAATCTCTTAATTTTATTACAAAAATTCTGTCATAATTCTTATTTTCAATTTATAATTTTATTTTCAATTAATCAACTACTAAATCAATATATATATATACTATTCAATTCCACAATTAATAAATCAGTTTCCAACAATAAATTAATGAGTAATCAATTCTTAATAAGTAATCAATTCTTGATGTAACAAGTGAAGAAGAAAGACTCCTCAATCGAAGGAAGGCAATCAGCCACAAATTTTGATTAAAACCAAGTTTATCCCATTTTACATCTTTAGGAGGCTATTTATATGCCTCAAACAAATCCAAACCTAAAGAAAAGTATCCAACTAAACTGCTCTAGGCCCTAAACACATGGGCTTAACTAAGCACATAAAATGAAGTCATTTCAAGCCCAAAATAAACAAGTTAGTTTAGACCAAATTATGTGCATAGTAAAAATCACCCCAAAACAACTTAAACAAGGCCATGTAATTTAATAGGGCCTTTACAAAAGCCTAACATTAACTTTTATAAGCTTCCATAAGATAAATAAGCCATGACCATAATTGGTTACGGTCTCCATTGAAAGCCCATCTTCATGTAGCTTTAGCTCCTTATCTACAAAATGATACATGTAGCCTATAATGATTCTTTCAACCTTTTTGCCTTGGATCCTATTATTGGTCCCCCATTAGAAAGGCAAAAAAATCCTTAGCTCGAAGTACACACTTCATCCTTGTATCATTCGTTCCTTCGTTAAAAAGATTCATCCTCGAATCTACATCCATATCAAAAGGAGAAAGATCATATACATTAAAAGTAGTGGAAACATTATACTCATTTAGAAGATCAATCTTTTATGCACTGTCATTTATCTTTTCTAGCACTTAAAACGGTCCATCACCTCAAGCATCTAATTTTGATTTCCTTTGATTAGGAAACCTTTCCTCGCACATATGCACCTAAACCCAATCACTAGGTTCGAATGTCACTTATTTTCGCCCTTTGTTGGGCTTTTGTGCTTTTAGTATATTTCTCTCTCAATATGTTCTCATGCATAACATTTACCATTTCAACCTTCTTTTTGCCATCTAAGCTAAAAATCTCATTCAAGGTAAATGCATCAAATCCAAAATAGTTAACGGATATAAAAGGTGAAAAACCTGAAGAATGAATGGAACAATTATATGCAAACTTAATGAAAGGCAAAAAATCTTTCTAAGTTTTCAAATTCTTACCAACAACAACACGAAACAATATTCCTAAAGTTCTATTTTACCACTTCAGTTTGACCATCAGTTTCTGGGTGACAAGTTGTAGAATATAAAAGCTTAGTACTCAACTTACCCCACAAAACTTTCCAAAAGTGAGCTAAGAACTTCACATCCTCATCAGAAATAATGGTTCTAGGAATTCCATGTAACCGAACCATTTCTCTAAAGAATAAATCAACAATATTTATTGCATCATCAGTTTTATGACATGTAATAAAATGTGCCATTTTACTAAATCTATCAACAACAATAAATATGTTATCTTTACCTTTCTTATTCCTA
This sequence comes from Jatropha podagrica, assembly GCA_947857235.1. Taxonomy (NCBI): domain Eukaryota; kingdom Viridiplantae; phylum Streptophyta; class Magnoliopsida; order Malpighiales; family Euphorbiaceae; genus Jatropha; species Jatropha podagrica. The sequence continues at coordinate 747 of CANUEP010082633.1, read as the reverse complement.
TGCAACCCAAGCATAAAGTTCATAGATATATTAGTCCAGGGCTCTTTAGGAATGAGTAAAGGGGTATATAGGCCATGTGGCATTGATTTGGATTTAGATTGTCTATGTGCAATACAACTTGAACAAATCTTCTCTACATCTTACGCATGCCAGCCAATAAAAATGCTCAAATAAAATTTTCAAAATTTTTTGCACACCAAAATGACCCATCAAACCACCGGTGTGTGACTCATACACAAGCAACTCACGCAATGAACAAATATGCACAATTTATTTTCACGAAATAAGAATCCATCATGCCTATAAAACTTTTGAAAAGCACCTTGTTCGCATATGCATTAAAGACTTTGCCAAAATCAGAATCATTAACATACATATCCTTGAGTTGCTCAAATCCTAAGTGTAGAAATCAAAGTATACCTTCTAGATAATGCATCAACTACTATATTATCTTTGTCTTTCTTGTATCGTATCACATATGAAAATGTCTTAATGAATTCAACCCACTTCGAATGTCTTTTATTCAGCTTCTATTGTCCCTTTAACTACTTTAGAGATTCATGATCAGTGTGAATAACGAACTCCTTTGGAAGTAGGTAATGCTACCTGTGAACCCCTACCCCCCCGGAATGCATATAGCATGATGCGTATGCAAAAGGATAGAAATGCACGTGATGTGTGAGAGTCGCCACCTGGTTTAATTATTTAAGGGTAAACTAGGAAAACCCTAAATGACTCCAATTTTAA
>CANUEP010082534.1:0-18562 GCA_947857235.1 Jatropha podagrica | reverse complement strand
CCTCGTTAATTGGTTTATTAATTGGTTTATTTTAGGTGACCAAATAACAAACAAGAATGCAGAAACTAAAAATGCAGAAAAGCAGTAAAAGAATCGCAAGGAGCGTAAGGGAGAAAGGGAATGTCCGTCAACACAGACTATGTCTTGAAAACGGAGCCCGGGGGCCTTTTTTATAGGCGAAAACAGACACGAGGGCGGTCGTGCCCGCCTGAAGGGCGAGCGTGACCGCCCTGCTTGGACGGGCGGTTCTGCCCTTCCAGGGCGGGCGTGACCGCCCTGCTTGGGCGGGTGTGTCCCGTCCTTTCTGTCTTTTTTGCTTCCGGAGGCTTTTTCGGGAGTTCCGGACCTCCAAAAGATATTCCGGGATCAGTTCTGCGATCCTCGTAATTTTCCGGACGTTTCAAGTACCATGTTGGCATACTTTCGATGCATTTCCAAAATGGCCTTTGGTCCAGCCGGGCTGTTTGCAGTCCGGGAAAATGGGCTTTTGAGCCTGAAAAAATTGAGTGTTCACACCTACAACCTTTATTCAAAAGACTGATGAGGAGTTGAGAACAGCTAATGATACTCCTCTAAAGATCAAGTGCAAAACTGATGTCTTCATTGTTAATAATGGTGTTCATATTTTAAATCATTTTCTCATTGCACAAGATATTTCACATAGTATCATCTTAGGCACACCATTCATTAACAAATTCACCCCTTATAGAGTTGATTCTGATCATATTTCTTCCAAAGTAAATAGCAAAAAAATAATTTTTCCTTTTATGGTAAAGCCTAAAACTAGGAACCTCAATCTTTTAGAAGCCCATTCTTTGTACATAAATCAACTTAATCTCCTTGTACAGACAAAAGAAAAAGAACTCAATGATTTGAAACAAAATGTCATTTTCCAAAGAATTCAGGAGCAATTGAAAGGTAATTCCATGAAACAAAAAATTTGTGATTTTCAAAAATTATTAAAAAAGAGATATGTTCAGATTTACCGACAACCTGTTGGAATAAAAAACAACACATGGTAGATATCCCTTATGAAAATGATTTCAAAGAATCACAAATTCCCACAAAAAGCCAGGCCCGTCCAAATGAACAAAGATCTTGAAGAACATTGTAGGAAAGAAATTAAAGATCTTTTAAAAAAGGGATTAATTTCCAAATCTAGATCTCCTTGGAGCTGTGCTGCATTTTATGTAAATAAAAATTTAGAAATTGAAAGAGGAGTTCCTAGATTAGTTATTAATTACAAACCCTTGAACAAAGCTCTCAAATGGATAATGTATCTTATTCCTAACAAAAAAGATATTTTTCAAAGACTATATATAATGCACAAATTTTTTCAAAATTTGACATGAAATCAAGTTTTTGGCAGATTCAAATAGATCCTAAGGATAGGTACAAGAATGCTTTCACTGTTCCATTTAGACAGTATGAATGGAATGTCATGCCTTCGGTTTAAAAAATGCTCATTCTGAATTTCAAAGAATCATGAATGATATTTTTCAATCATGTTTTCATTTTTGCATTGTATATATTAATGATGTTTTAATTTTCTCTTCATCCATTGAACAACATTTTAAACATTTACAGACATTTTTGTATATCACAAGGAAAAATGGACTGGTTGCGTCAAAATCCAAAAATAGTGTTTTCTAAACAAGAATTCAGTTTTTAGGACGTTACATCACTCAAGGGACCATTTCTCCCATAGAGCGATCATTATCCTTCACAAAGAATTTTCTTGATAAAATTCTTAACATAACTCAATTGCAAAGATTCTTAGGCAGCCTAAACTATGTTTTGGATTTTTACCCAAACTTAAATCGATTATGCAAACCTTTACATGATCGACTTAAGAAAAAACCAGCTCCTTGGTCTGATCAACATACTAACATTATTAGACAGATTAAGAAGCAAGTCCAAAATATTCCTTGTTTAAATCTTGCAGATCCTTATGCTTTTAAAATTGTAGAAACTGATGCTTCTAAACTTGGCTATGGAGGAATTTTAAAGCAGAAGAAAGATGGAGTAGAATAGATAGTCCAATACACTTCGACCCATTGGAATTATACCCAAAAGAAATATTCCACCATTAAAAAAGAAATTCTTTCTGTTGTCCTTTGCATTTCAAAATTCCAGGGTGATCTATTAAATCAAAATTTTCTTCCACGAATTGATTGCAAGGCTATAAAAGATGTTTTACAAAAAGATGTGGAAAATATTGCTTCAAAGCAAATCTTTGACAGATGGCAAGCAATATTAAGTGTTTTTGGTTTTGATATTGATATTGAATTTATCATAGGTGCTACAAATCTATTCAAGACTATCTAACTAGAGAATTTCTTCAAAACAGTTTATCATGATTCTAAGAAAGCAGCGAGGCAGCAAAAATGCTAACAAAGGAAAAGAAAAATTCCAATCCCAAAATCCAAAATCTCCGAGATACAAAACCCGTTCTTGGACCGAAATATTCCAAGAAGAAAAAGCCCACGAAGAAAAACCATTGCAAAATACTGAACCATCCACTTGTATAAAAACCACCAGAAATACCAACCAAACTAATCCCATAATAACTCACACCTCAGAACTCCAAGAATGGCTTCAATCAATTTCAGAAAACCCTGAATTGGCAGCATTAGTCAGAAACACCCTACCACCAAGCCCTCAAAAGGAAGCACTAGATCAACTCTTAGAAGGTAAACAACTTGTGGTGCACAGCCCACAAGTCAAAACTCTCTCCCAAAACTTTTCACAAAATTTTATTTCACAAGATTCTTCTCAAAATTCCCTCTCTCAAGAGTCTTCTCAAAATATTTTTCCAAAATATCTTTCTCTAGTTCTTCAAAGTATTTTTTCAAAGATTCTCATCAAACTATCTTGACCATGGAAGATGGATTTTATAATCCAGATCCTTGGATTTCTGCAAAGATTCTCTTTAAAGATTTACATTTTAAGTAATGATATCTGTTTAAACCTTGTATTTACTACGAGCTCATTCTTGAAAAAACGGGTTCTATGAGTTTTAATCATTTTCATCTGAATGGAAGTAAAATAAATTTTGTTATCATTTTCTATAATGAATGCAAACATGACCTTGAAATAGGGTATTCCACCGCCCCGATTCTCAAAATCATTTATCCAGAAGAATGGGGCCAAGATCTATGCCAAACAAAAATCCCATTCTGGTTCTCCAATTGGTGGAAATGGTATGGAGCCCTGCCCCAAATCTCTCCCAATGATAACTTTGAAGGATACACATTTTTCCAAAGAAACTATTCTCCCACAGAGTTTGAAACCTCATTCGATCCATTATTACTCTTTACCACAAAATTTCATGTACCTTGGGTAGTACATCAGGAATATGATTATAAAGAAGACCTTGACAGCAAAATCCCAATCTTAATTAGGAAATTCAAAATCAAATGGTGAGATAACTTCAAAATTGGTTATCTCTCAACTCTTTGAGCAGTTCGACAATGGTTTCAGACCCAAAACAAAGGAAAGGAAATTTCTGAGCACTCTAGAATTGAATTCCAGAACCAAAAGAATCAGATTAGTTCCCTTCTTACCAAGCAAAATCAGAAGAAGAAATGTTCAGTATCATGGCAAACTTGGTACAGTCGCGCTCTGAAAAAACTGAGAAATATCCCGATGAAAGTTCAGAACTAATTGTTGACCTAGCAGATGAAAATGAAGATGATTGCTATGGAATTTTTCCACCCATAAAGAGATATCCGTAAAAAAAATAAAAAATAATAAAAATAAAAAAAAATAAAAAAATAAAAAAGGAAGAGAAAAAGATTTTTACAGGTTTTTCAGGTAGCAGACTCAGAAGACAGTTCAACAAGAAGAATATTTTCAATGCAAGAAATTAGACAGTTCAAGTAGAAGACAAAAAGAAAAAACCTCACAACAAATATCCTCCTCCACTCATAAGTGAACGAGACCCATATGTTCCCCATAATATCCACTTCCACTCATAAGTGGATGGGTCCCACATGTTCCCCACTCATTACACTTTCCCAAATAGTAAAAATCCATGCCCAAATAGGAACCTTGCCCAAAATTTTTCCTATAAAAGGCAACTCACCCTTCTCTCCCAAAAAACACACAATTTCCTACAATTTATTTTTCCTACAACACTCTCTTCACACAATTCCCTACACACAACTCTCTTCCCTCTCTCATTAACACTCTCCTACACGACTTCTACCTCTCAAACACATCTCCCTCTACAATCTTCTCCCCATCCCTCTCGTCCTTCCTTCTTAACCTTCTCCTTCTACCATACCCCTCTCCTACCTTTTCTTAGAAATTATTATCATGTACTAGTACTTGTAATAGTAGAAGTTTGTAATCATTAGAAGTTGTAGTAATTAAGTAAGGAGTTGTAATCAATCTTGAAGTTTGTACTAAGTTCCTCAAGTAGTTTATGTAAGTGTTTTTTCCCATCTTTTCCTTCATGTTTATTTAGTATTCTTCCTTTATCACTTATTCTTATTTAGTTCTTATATATTTTAACTTGTTCTTCCTTTATTATTTATGTTTATTTAGTTTATTTTCTTAATTTTCTATACCAATTGTTCATGAAACTGGTCATTTTCCAGTTCGTGTTACTGGTTTTATTTACTTAAGTTATTGTTTCTTTATTTTTCTTTTGCTATACTCGTTGTTCATGAAACTGGTCCTTGCCCAGTTCGTGTTACTGGTTTTATTTTCTTAAGTTATTATTGCTTTATTTTTCTTTTACTATACCAGTTGTTCATGAAACTGGTCCTTGCTCAGTTTGTGTTACCAGTTTTCTTTACTTTACTGTTTATCTTCCAGTTATCTAGTCCTTTACTCTAATTTTATGTTATCTTTCAGTTATCCGGTACTTTAATTTACTGTTTATCGTTTTAGTTCTATTCTCTATCTCTTTAATATTAATTGTCTTCTCTATTAATATGTTTATATATATATATATATATATATATATATATATATATTATACACACACACATATAGAAACTATTCTACCTTCGTATTTGCTTTAATAAAAAAAGAAAATAAAAATAACTCCAATTCTTCAGTATGATGATATTCATCATCCTTCTCAAATGTTAATGTGGCTCAATTTGCTGATAAATTGGTCTTTCGAATAGGATGATACTGTTGATTTTGAATGAATTTCTTCTTTTGATTCGCAAAATGACAAAAGAAAAAGGATAAATTAAGTTGAAATTAATTGAAATTAATTATACTAATAATTCAAATAAAATATTCAAGGAATTCGAAGAAGAAGAAGAAGAAGAAGAAGAATTTGAAGAACAAGAGGAAGACAAAGAAGAACCAACTGGTTATTTGTTGGCTTAAGGTCAATAATCCTAAGATTTTGATGATTATTCAAGCAAATAAATTTAACATTGTTATGGCGTTAAAGATATTTTTTGAAGAATTTATTTCAATGATGAAATTATTGAAGAAATCGAGCTCCTACAATCAAAGATTTCTTATTTGAATACCATGAAACTAATGAAGACATTCTTAGTAGTTAGTCTTTTATTAAGTCTTCAGTCTTAAATCTTGATACTTTAACCAAACTCTACATCTTGACTCTGCATCTCACTCCACATCATCTAACTCTGCAACGAACTCCTCATCTATTGAAAAGTCTCGATGGTCTACTACATATTCTTGAATATTAATCCAATTCAATCGGCTCATAAATTTCTCCGAGGACATTTGATGAAGATATATCGCCTGTCCATTGAAATCCATATAAAGCCTAGAATATTTCTCACATGAAAGTTCAATGATAATTTGATCAATTGCATCTTTCAATGGAGTTCAATTTTCAATTTCACCATTGTTTACAATGCTTTGGGCTTCGGTTCTCCAGATGATAAATCAAAATATGTTGATTGCCAGTAACCTTGCGATCTGCACCATCATCGTTCATCTGATTTGCACCAAGAGAAAGGTGTTATAAATGGAGTTAACGTTAAATGAAGAAGAGAGACTTCAAATCAGAGAAAAAAGAAAAGAAAAACCATTGATTTCGAATGACTTTTCTTTGTCTTTACACACGGATATTTATATATAGAACCTATTCAGCCTTCTTATTTGCTTTAATAAAAAAAGAAAATAAAAACAGTTCCAACTCTTCAATATGATGATATTCATCACTCTTCTCAAATGTTAGTGTGGCTCAATTTGCTGATAAAATCCAGCCACTCAAATTGAGTATGAATTAATGATTCTCCATTCACATTCATATACAAAGTAGTAATTTCGGAAGAATCAATAAAAAAAATTTGATTCTTAAATTGAGCAACTGCTACTTCCAATTGGATATGAAACTGTTTCTAATTAAAAAATAATTCAAGAAAAAAAATTCAAGGATAAAAAAAAATAAAATGTCACTTCTGAAAATTGGTCTTTGGAATAGAATGATACTATTGATTTTGAATGAATTTCTTCTTCTTTTGATTTGCAAAATTACAAAAGAAGAAGAATAAATTAAGTTGAAATTAATTCTACTAATAAATCAAATAAAAGATTCAAAGAATTCGAAGGAGAAGAATTCGAAGAAGAATAAGAAGCTTAAGGTCAATAATCCTAAGATTTTGATGATTATTCAAGCAAATAAATTTAATATTGTTATGATGTTAAAGATGTTTTATGAAGAATTTATTTTAATGATGAAATTATTGAAGAAATCGAGCTCCTACAATCCAAGATTTCTTATTTGAAGACCATGAACTAATGAAGACATTCTTAGTGGTTAGTCTTTTATTAAGTCTTCAGTCTTAAATCGTGATATTTTAACCAAACTCCACATCTTGATCATCTAACTCTGCAACTAACTCCTCATCTATTGGAAAGTCTCAATGGTCTACTACATATTCTTGAATATTAATCCAACTCAATCGGCTCATAAATTTCCCCCAAGACATTTGATGAGGATGTATCGCCTGTCCATTGAAATCCATATAAAACCTAGAATATTTCTCACATGAAAGTTCAACGATAATTTGATCAATTGCATCTTGCAATCGAGTTCAAATTTTTAATTTCACCATTGTCTACAGTGCTTTGAGCTTTGGGTCTTCGTATGATAAATCCAAATGCGTCGATTGCCAGCAACCTTGTGATCTGCACCATCGTCATTCATCTGATTTGCACCAAGAGAAAGGTGTTGTAAATGGGAGTTGACGTTAAATGAAGATGAGAGACTTCAAATCAGGGAAAAAACAAAAGAAAAGCCATTGATTTCGAATGACTTTTCTGTCTTTACACACGCACATATGTGTGTGTGTGGGTGGGTGGGAAAAAGTGGGAATGAGGGGAGGGGGGAATAATGGGATTACCTATACTAATCTTAGTGAAATTTTAAAAATCTAAAAAATAACCTTACTCATAGTCAACCCAAAAATTATATTTTATATTAATAGGGGTTTGAATAAGTAGTTTGACATTCTTTACTTTTGAGTGAGGTCGAGGATTCAATTCTCGCACTTTCTTGGACTGATCTAGTGCAAGTAGGATTTAGTTTTAGCCCAATGGACTTGAGATATCCGTAGTTAAGAAAAAAAATTATAATTTTATTCTTTGATTGGATATAACTTCTAAAAATTATTTTTCAAATAAATACATGTGGATAATAAAAAAAAGAAAACTATACTTTTCTTTGAGGGTTTATATGACGAGAATAAAACGTTTCTTTTATATAATCTTTTTTATTAATTAATTAATTACACTAAAATACGGTATTTGATTTGTAATGTGTCTAAAATCTAGGTATAATTATTTGAATTTTAAAAATTGAAAATACTAAATGTATCTGTCTACTATATATGCGTTTGTTCACGAATTAGCTTCCTACTCTTTTTCTAAGCTCTCGTTTCCTCTCTTTCTTTATTCTTCTTTTTTTTCCAATTGGATAAAGCATTTGTTTGATATTTGATGTTTCTTTTGGCATGCTATCGATGACAGTGGTGTGTCAATTGCATTCACCAAACTAAAAAAAAAGGCTAAAGCAGAAGAGAAGGACAGGATTTTTCTGTGAATGTCATTTCAATCTTCTTAATTAATATTTTTAGCAATATACCATTATTAAGCTGTTAATAATACGATTGGTTGTGAACAAAAAGATAAAGTTGAAGAATGCTTACAGATGAAATCAAGGGAGAATGCTGATTAATTAATATATAATGAATTATATATATATAATAGATTAAATTATTTATCATAATCTTTTTTTTTTTCTTTTTGTTTGTTACATCTATATATATTGCTATAACTTTTGAATTCTAAAATCTTAAACTTTAGTGAATTGATATTTTTCTTTTGTAATTTTTCATTATTTAGATTGGCATCTAATGTGTTGGTGAAAAGTGCAGTAAGTGCCTCTATTATAGAGATTACTGGGGTGAGGAAAGCGCTCAGTTGGAGAGAGAGAGAAGATTTATGAATACAGATATCAATTGTAATTGCTTAGTTGTAGCACAAGCAATCCAACAACCTTCTCTAGACAATTCTTATTTTGGTGTTTTAGTTAACGATTGTATAATCATTACTGATGAGTTTAGGTCCAATTCTATTTCTTTTATAATAAAATGTGCCAACCAATGTGCTTATTTTTTGGCACCAAATATTTTATTTATTAGATTATCTTAGTAGTACTAATTTGAATTCTTTTATATTAAAGAATATTTTTCTAGCTATTTTGAAATAATTAAGGGGTAAAACTATAGTAAGGAAGAGAAAATTTATATATCTATAAAGAAGTTTTTTTATACGGTAGATTTTAATGACTTTTTATGAACCATTAGATTTAATTAAAATAAAATTACTAATTAATTGTACATTAGGTTAACCATATGTTAATAGTATTATTATTATTATTTTATTTTTTATGAGTGAGATAAATTTTTCAATCTTGTAATTTTTAATAATACAAATTAAGACATCGGTTCCCTTAAAAAAAAAAAAATATTTCTTTTTTCTTTTTCATTTAATAACATAAATAAGCTAATCATATATTAAAATAATAGTATGTTATCACTATTAAAATAATATAACCTTATTATTTTGTTACTTAGACTCTTAAATTAGAAATATCTATTATGTAAATTGGCAATTATTTTATGTCCAGCATATTTTATTAGCAAAAATTATATATTATGCAAAACTATATTTTTTTTTAATTGATAACGATGTAAAATTTTATAACAACGATAATTACATCTTAATTAATTAATTAATTAATTAATAATAATAATAATAATAATAATAATAATAACAACATATATAATTTTACATCGTCGTTATAAGCATCGAGGTGACTTTTTATTATCTTTATAAGTTTTTAAATTTTATAACTCTCTTATCATATGTTTTGTTTGATATAATATATTTATTATAAAAAAATTATCGAACATTTTTCTTTATACTATAGAATAATTTTGTATCATTTGAAAAAAGTAATTGTGAGAGAAGGATTAGTACATTTAAAAATAACTTTTAAAAAAAAAAAAGAGAAGATAAATCTATCAATTTGCTACCTGCTGTAGCAGGTTGACTGGCCATGTGTTATGAAATTATCAATTATGTATCTATATAGAAATAAGCTTTTCTGTATAGTAGGAAAAGCCATAATTAAGAGGTTTTCTAGAAAAAAACTTATGCTTCTATCTTTGATAGTCCCAATGAAGTTCTCACACCATGTGTACTAGAATGAGATATCATGTTTTTCACATTCTTCATTGTATACAATTATGAGCCCCCTTTGGGGCGCCGGCGGAAAGACCCGCTAGGCGGAGTCTGACCGAACGGTCTTATTAGTCGGTTCACACAGAAGAAATTGGAACGTTTGAGACTGGTCAAAATCCTGCTGTGGTCCCTTCTCAGTTTATTTTAGGCTTAGTCCTTTAAGCGGCCTCGAGGTCTTCTCAATTGATCTGATTATTAATTTTATCAATTTTATGGCTCTATTTAGCGCTTAAGTGATGTCTGGTTAGCTTTTTGGAGTGCTTTGACTATGTGTGGTGTGTTTAAAGTCACCATCTCACTTTATTTTTATTTTTGGAGAAAATATAAGGTAAAAACCTAGTGTTTGACTCCTTTTATGTGCCACAATGGATAAAATGCACTAGTGTCGAATCATTGAGTTCGGGGACTAGATTTTCTATTTCTTTACATGTAGATCAAGAGTTTGGATTTAACTTGAAAATCAAAAGCATTGTTTTACATGAATGTCGGTTTAAAGATGCATTGACATACTTATAATGCATGTCAATATTTGAAATATAGTGCATTAAAAGTAAGCAAGTATTAAAAGTAAGCAAGTGAAATAAATGTGTGTATTTCAGAGGAGAGCCAGACTCTAGCCTCGTTATTGAGGGGTTCTAGGTCGTGCAACACATTCCCCTAAGTTTCGACCAGCTAGTTCACTCGAGGACCCGCTACCTAAGTTAAACCTGCAGGTATGTCTTCGTACCTCATTTGTATAAGGATCAGGGTGCACGAAGTTCTACCCTCGATCAAGATAGCAAAGTTTTGAAGGTCCCACTCTTAGAGTGGGCTTATTAGGGTGCCGATTGATTCCGAGCTTAGTTTGAAAACTTGTTTTGAGGTTTTGTCAAACGGGCTGGGCTTAGTTTGCTTGATGGACTGGGCAGTTTGCTGGATGGACCATGCTTAAAGCATGCATAGTGCCGAACAGATCGGGGTTAACAGTTGATTAGGTGCCAGACGGACTTGGCTTAATTGACAAAGTCCGAGTTTAAGTGATTATGCCCTCGTGGTTGTGAAACAGCCTGATTGGAGCTCCATGATGGGTTGTCAACCAAAGAGGTCGAGTCTTTCTCTATATATAAGCTAAGGTAGGGCACGACGACTGGTATTATAGTCTTATATAATATTATTAAATGATGAATTATTAATCAATCGCTATATTTGATTAATAATTAATCACCTAACCAGTAACTTTGACCTAAGAAAGGTCAAAGTGTGATTGAAAGTTGAAATGATTGACTTTTGATAGCCAAATCGGGCTTTAAACTCAACTATTAAATATGAACATTGTAACAGACTGTTTTTCAGTGTCGTTAATAGTTATTTACTAGTTTGTGAATAGTACCATCGATCCGGGACTTGTTATTATTTCGGTTCAGAGAAATTACTATTTGTGTGTAATATTTTATTTAATATTTTTGGAGCATGTCTGCATGATTGAGGTGGATAGAAAATATTTTATAAAATTTTTTGTGAATTAAGGCATTTAATGAATATTATTTTCTAGTGTAGTATATTAAGGAATAATTAAGGAATTATTTTTGTGGAGTTAATTTAATTAATTTGTGGAGTTAAATAATACTTAGAAGAGAATTATTTGAGGAATATTTAGAGCAATTGGATGAGATTACTTAGGACTTTATCATAGCTTTTGATTTAGCATAAATTAAGAAGTCAAGTTTGATATTTCCACCTAAAATCTACCACTCACCAAGCAACAACTTCATCTTTATCTTCTTCTTCCTCTCATTCTCCACGCCACCTTCTTCTTCTCTTCCTCCATTTTCTTCATTTTCCTACCTCCAAATTTCCACCAAACTACCTAATTAAACCATAGAATAGTAATTAATTCTTAAGAATTAAGTAGTAGAAATTGAAATTGGTGACTAAAAGCAAAGAGAATTGAAGTTGCCATTGAAGTAAGTTGTGGTTTTCGAGTTTGGTGATTTAATAAGTAGAATTCAAGATTTAAGCATGGGATTAGTGCATTAAATCATGCTCCATTCATTTTCTATGTTAATTTTTTATTTTAATGGATATTTCTTCTACTTTGAAGAAGTTTGAGAACCCTCCTTCAAAGGCAAGGAGAAGGCTAAATAGTAGAGGTTCTAAGCTTCTTAAAGCTTATTTTTAAGGCTAGTGCAATAATACTTTCATTTCTTTTTCAAATTCTTTAAGTTTGTAATATTTAGGTTTTGAATGGCTTTTGACAAATTGGGTGAAATGAGATGGGGGAAATGCATTGTGAATGTTTTAATATGATTATTCATGCTTAATAAGCATAAGGAAATGCTTGAAAGAGAAGGAGAGCACCCCCTTCTCTTTCCCCTTCTTTTGATCGAACCCTCCTTAAGGGAAGGGCTTTAATTTTTATCTTTGCTTTTATTTTCCTTTGATTGTAAATGAGTTTTGAAATGAATTTCCTTTAAATGAGTGTGACTATTTTGAAAAGAAATTAATTTCCCATTGTTTTGGAAGAAGAGGCCGAACCTTGGTAAGGTGAAGGGCCTTGGTGTTTTCTTGATTTTTAAGCTTGATATTAATTTAAATGAGTTTGTTAATAAGTAATTTGAGGAAGGTTTACAGCTCAAATTTAAATTCTAACATTTTAGCAATTTTCATGACTTAAAGAAGGTTTTGAAATTATTAAATGAGTTTTATGCTTAAGTGTTTAAAGTGATGTATTTTAATTTTTTTGAGTTAGTAATTATGGTTTTTGATGGAGGAAGCCTTTCCTCCTTTGTTGCAATAAAGAGGTCGAACCTCTATAGTAGGTAAGGCTTGGTTTTCATTTCTTTTAAAGCTTGATTTAAGTATTTTGATATCATAATAAGTATATTTGTTTTGAATATGTTCACTTGAATTTGTTAAGCATTAGAAAAAGGAGAATGTGGTGGTTTTGTAAGTTGTAAGTTAAGTGATTTTGAAATAATGAGTATTTAAGTGATAAAGTGTTTTGAGTAAAGAATTATGAACCATTAACATGATTATTTATGAAAGAAAGATTTGATTTTTGGCTCTACTATACATGATTGAAATATAGTAAAATGAGATTGATATTGATATATGAGCATACTCGGGTTATCAGCCCATTCTGTTATATGAAAGTTATGATCATATGCTAGGGTTATCAACTCTTATAAATAGGTGGACGTGCTTATTATTTGTGTTAGTGCTTGCACAGGCTATGGTTATGTGATATGTGGTGGCGATTTCACAGGCCAGGGTTATGAGATATGAGGCAGCGGTTCACGGGCCACGATTAAATGTATGTAGTTATATTTCTTTTCTATATGTGTACGAGCTCTTAATTAAGAATGGAAATTTATTTTGTTATAAAGAAATCAGAGACATATTTGCACTTGTGACATATATCTTATTTTTAGTAGATTATGAAATGTTCTTTAAAAGTGAATTTCTTATGGTTTTTGAAATATTGATTTAATTAGCACGTTTTCAGTGTTATCATATATTTTGATTTGAGTCTTTTAAAACATATTTGAGATTTGTTACCTTGGCATTTCTTGCTATTTTAATTGATAATTATTCAATACCACTGAGTCTTCCACTCAGCGCATTAATTTTTATTACGGGCAGGTTGTGAGCTGTGGGTGCTACATGAAGACCGAAGAGATAGCATCAGAGTAGAATTAACATTAAGTAAGATATATAGTAAATTGTAATTTTGGCCGATATAGAAAAATGTTGTAAAAAGTATTGAAGTTATAAATATTAAAAATGTAATTATTGAGGTTGATGGTAATATAAGTATTATTATTTGATTATATTCATGGTGTATGAAAGGATATATAAATTTCTTGGAATGAATGGTGTATTAGCATGATAGGACTTAAGTAAATTAATGCAACCTATTAAAAGTGCTTGTGACATGTTGTGTTGAATTGGAGTTTTAGAGTTTAGAGAAATTATATTGGAAGTGTGTATATTTTCTTTGTGTGACAAGTTTATTTTTAGGAAAAACTCTTGCAAAATTTTCCCAGAAATTTTTTTAAATATTACTTTTTAAATTTTTAATTATTTGCCTTCTTAAGAAAATCTATCCACTTCTAATATGTGATGTAGAGTTATTAAATGATATAAGACGGTGCTCCGACACCGAATGTGGCATCCGCCATCTAGTTCTCCGGAATTGGGCGGTGGGTGTTACATTTAGACATGCTCCAAAATATTCATAAAATATTTTCTATCCACCTAAATCATGCATACATGCTCCAAAATATTAAATAAAATATTACACACACAATAATTTTTTCAGAGCGAAATAATATCAAGTCCCAGACCGATGGTACTATTGACAGAGGTTCTAAGTTTCTTAAAGCTTATTTTTAAGGTTAGTGCAATAATACTTTCATTTCTCTTTCAAATTCTTTAAGTTTGTAATATTTAGGTTTTGAATCCTATGACATCTCGACCCGGCAAAGCAATCCTAAGAGGACGGGTCGAGCAGGGCTCCTGGCGAGCTTCTAGGATGGCAGGCTAGCTAGGGTAGTGGAATGCAGGACACAGGAATAAATCAGATCATATATTGAAAAGGGGGTAACTAATCATCAGAGGCACCTTTTAGTGGAATGGCTAGAGAGTTAGAAAAACTCTAGGGTTAAGCGTGCTCACTTGATAGAAATCTTAGGATGCGTGACCTCCTGGGAAGTTCTCATTTCACCTGCGGGACAAAACCATACAGGTCTTGCGAATCTAGTATGGGATGGATCCGGCTTGATCCAAAGCGGATAATTCCTCTAGTGGTTGGAGTCAAGGCATTACAAGAAAAGTTAAAATTTATGGTTGTAGAATCACAATAGACAAAATGAGAGTCGTTGATGCTTGAGAAGTGCTCAAAAATGAGGGGGGAGTTTGCCTTTTATAGGCAAAGGGGGTGACTGACCAGCCTAGTCAACGTCGGCCACCCCAAAATCGACATCGGAGATCTGCTTTCAGCGTTGGCAAAGGGTCTCGGTGGTAGCCTATTTGGCATCACCGCCGGGGTGATTAGCACCGTCGCTAAGGTGGATGGTGTCGATCCTGTTTAATTACCAGGATGCCCTTCATCTTTGATTTCTAGGTTTTTGGGCTTCAAAGAGTCCATTTGACGCCTAAACAATGTCTAATCGAGCTAATTCTCATGCCGTTGAAATTGTAGTGAAATTTCCAAGAGTCTAGTGCTGAAATCATTGTCAACAGTTTGCACCCTCTGAGAGATCAAAGCTGATGAAGGCCCAATCTATCAAACCTCAATTTCAACACTTGTAAAAGAAAATATGGTCTAAAAACCATACCCGGAGGTCTCTAGCGATGTCTGAAACATCTTGTGCAAGTCTCATCTGATTTTGAGAAATTTTTTGAAGCTGATTTGGTTCGTCTAGTTTCCCAAGGCTGGTCTGCAGTTGTCTATCAGATCAAAATGCGGTTGAATCCAAAATTCTATTATGGATGTTTTGACTATGATTGTCTATTGATCAGAGTTCAGATGAGGCCCGAAAAGTCTATTCTTCAAGGCAGGGGCAAGGCTTGTCCTCCCTATTTTTTATAAATAGGGGAGGGGTGACTTCATTAGTCACACCTCCTCACTTGCTCTCTTCTCCCCATGTCTGGACTCAGTCTCAAAACCCTAGTGTAAGTTTGATAACCTCTATAGTTGTTCTAAAAATCCTATTCTGAGTCTAAATACTCTATAATTGGTTTGAATAACTTCTATAGTTGGTTTGAAAATCCTATTTCGTGTCTAAACTCGGTCTAAAAACCCTGTGTAAATCAGATAAATTCTATAATTGGTCTGAAAACCCTATTCTAAGTCTAAATACTCTGTAATTGGTCTAAATAACTTGATCTGAGTCTGAAAACTCTGTAGCTGGTTTGAAAACCCTGTTGCTTTTTTGAACTTGGTTTGAAAACCCTGTAGTTGGCTTGAATGCCCTAGTGTAAGTTTGAAAACTTCTATAGTTTGTCTAAAAACCATATAGTTGGTCTGAATACCCCGGTTTAAGTCTAAAAGCTTTTGTAGTTGGCTTAAAAACCCTATTTCAAGTCTGGATTCGGTCTGAAAACCCTGTGTAAGTCTGATAACTTCTGTAATTGGTCTAAAAATTCTATTCTGAGTCTGAATACTCTATAGTTGGTCTAAATAATTTGATATGAGTTTGAAAACTCTATAGCTAGTCTGTAAACCCTATTTTGTGCCTAGACTCAGTTTGAAAACCCTGGTGTAAGTTTGATAACTTCTGTAGTTGGTCAAAAAACTCTATTCTGAGTCTGAATACTCTGTAATTAGTCTAAATAACTTTTGTAGTTTGTCTAAAAACCCTATTTGTGTCTAGACTCAATCTGAAAATCCCAATGTAAATTTGATAACTTTTGTAGTTGGTATGAAAATGCTGTTTTGAGTCTGAATTCTTTGTAATTGGTCTAAATAACTTGATCTAGGTGTGAAAACTCTATAGCTGGTCTAAAAATCCTATTGCTTATTTGAGTTTATTTTGAAAATCCTATAGTTGGTTTGAATACCCTAGTGTAAGTTTGAAAACTTCTATAGTTAGTCTGAAAACCTTATAGTTGGTCTGAATACCCTGGTGTAAGTTTGAAAACTGTTGTAATTGGTTTGAAAATCCTATTTCGTGTATGGACTCAATCTAGAAACCTTAGTATAAGTTTGATAGCTTTTGTAGTTTTTCTGAAAACCTTATTCTAAGTCTGAATACTCTCTAATTGATCTGAATAACCTGATCTAAGTTTGAAAACTCTATAGCTGGTCTGAAAACCCTGTTGCTTGTCTGAACTTGGTCTGAAAACCCTATTTTAAGCCTGCTTGCTTGTTGTCTTCCCATATGATTTGTCAATTCTGCTACATAATGTTTCTACATTATGATGTTTATTTTAGGTGATCGTCCATTCTAGAGGTGCGCTAAAGGATCTGAGTGTTGTTCACCATATCTTTAAGAGGCATCCAGAGGTTCGAGATCGAGTATCCCCTTCTGGTCTCGATCACTTTACCATGCTAGAGACTGGTACTGTATACCATGCTTTATGAAGGGCATTGGTAGAACGATGGTGGGACACCACAAACACATTTCATACGCCGATTGGTGAGTGGATCATGACTCCCTTTGAGTTTATAGTGTTGATGGGGATTCATTTTGGTCCTTGTCTAATGGATGTGGATTATTCCTTACTTGGGCCTAATTGTCTGGCCGATTTGTTGGGCTTTGTGCTAGAGCTTGATGCTGACGACTTATATCAGTGTACTGTATTATGTGAGCAGGTCTCAGATTTGTGTCGTACTAATGAGGGCGAGGTCATTACCGACCAGTTGACTCATGCTTCCACCTTGATGATTTTAGCTTATACGCTTGCGCATGATTGGGCTGATTATATAGATCTTGGCTTCATCCAGTCTCTTAGACAAGATAAGGGAGTATGATTAGGGCGGAGCCTTTATGGCTACGATATACCAAGATATGAGTGTGTACAGTCGCAAGGACCAGACAAGATAAGGGAGTATGATTGGGGCAAAGCCTTTATGGCTACGATATACTAAGATATGAGTGTGTACAGTCGCAAGGACCGGACTAATTTAGGTAGCACTACAATTATATGGGAGGTGAGTAATCTAAATTGTCACTTCCTCTAAGCTATTCTTCTTTTACTGTTTTCCTCTTTGACCATCTATTTTGCAAGCTTGCGCTTACCTATGTTTCCCTTTCACTACTCTGATTTTGAATCAGTAAGTTCCATGGGAGATTCCTGTGATGGGCCAATTTAAGCCAAATTTTATAAAGAAGCATAATCGGATTGACCATCATGCCCTAAGAGAGAGACTTAATAATGTGACTATTATTTAGGTTAGTACTAATTTAACTCTAGGCCAGCCATATTTGTTATGGCTATCCTAATCTCATTTGTCCTTCACAGGCGAAGAGGTGCATGTTTTGGCAATTTCTAGAGGCTCCTTTATGGGGGGGTCTCTATTACATGCTTGGGAGCTATCTCATACTTGGCTCTTGCTAAGGTGCAGGGTCATCTGACATTATTAACTTGAGTCTCCCCCCAATTGACAAGTGTGTTTTGGATTCCTGCTACTCCAAAGGATATGCTTGATGGCATTGGGTTAGTAGATTAGAAGGCTAAGGCCAGTAAGGAGCCTATTGATCCCTTTCTCAATTCAGGGGGCACATATGGTTCCTAGGCCTTATCTGCTTTGGCAGTTAGGGTGGATGTAGCTGATAGATCATCAAATACCCATTCTCGAGGGTTGACTTCTTTGTGAAAGAGAGAAGAAGAAGTTTTGAAACAAGCAATTGGCTTGATAAATTTTCATATACGGTTTAAGGTATATATAATACACAGAAAATAGTTCAAAATAGGAAAATAATCTCCTAATATCTCCTAAAGATCTCTTAGTATCTTTCTAATATATGCACAATCTACCCCAACAATTACAAGATTCTATCCTAATATCTCCTAAAGATCTCCTAGTATCCTTCTAATATATGCACAATCTACCCCAATAATTATAAGATTCTAACACTCCCCCTCAAGTTGGAGCATACATGTCATATGCTCCTAACTTATTACAAATGTATTTAATATGAGGACCTATAAGAGATTTTATAAGAATATCTGCTAACTGATCATTCGAACTAACAAAAGAGGTAGAAATACATCCTGATTCAATCTTCTGTCTGATGAAGTGGCAATCTATCTCTATATGTTTTGTCCTTTCATGAAACACTGGATTAGAGGCAATGTGAAGTGCTGCTTGATTATCACAGAT